>CM065128.1:34638374-34833374 GCA_033026305.1 Cirrhinus molitorella
AAGTCACATTCTGTTCCTAGAAAATTACCACATCAAATAAGTAGTGGTTTTTCCATTGTTACAATGAATTGTGGAAATTTCTTAAGAAGTTATTTGATCTATATGTGAACACATAAACTGTATAGGACTATTTTATTTATTTATTGCATCATTACAGTTCAAAAGTTTGGGATCAATAAGATTTTTTTTGTTGTTTAAATTTTTATCTTGCTTTAACTGATTTAAGTGATCAAAAGTGAGAGTAAAAAGCTTTTCTTTTGAATTTTGAAAATATATATATATAATTTACACAATAATAATTGTTTTCAATATTGATAATGATAAGAAATGTTTCTTGAGCAGCAAATTATCATGTTAGAATGATTTCTGAAGAATTTAGACACTGGAAAATTCAGCTGTGCATCACAGGAATAAATTATATTTTTAAGTATATTCCAATAGACAACAGCTAGTTTAAATTGTATTAATTTCACAATTTTACAGATTTTACTGTATTTTTGATCAAATAAATGCAGCCTTGGTGAGAATAAGAGGCGTAAACATTAAGAGATATTACTGAACTGTTGAGTGGTTGCGTAAAATCAATATTTAATCCTTAATGTCTGGTAATAAACAGCAGTCTTACAGCTATATCAATCAATTCGTAATCCAAATGTCTCAGGATGTAATCTCCATGTTTGTTTCTCTGTTTGTCATTCTGCAGTCATTCAGTTTGGTTTCGTGTCACTCTTTGTGGCCTCATTCCCGCTGGCTCCACTTTTCGCCCTCTTAAACAACGTCATCGAGATCCGCCTCGATGCCAAGAAGTTTGTCACGGAGCTTCGCAGGCCAGATGCCATTAGGGCCAAAGATATTGGTGAAAACAACTATTTACTTGCATTCTCAATCATACTCGGATCTACTATTTTAACCTCTGAATTAAACTGTTTTCTCACACAGGTATCTGGTACAACATCCTGAGCGGTTTGGGAAAGTTCTCAGTCATCATCAATGTGAGCTTCTGTTACATAACTCTGCTGCTTAGCACATGCTAGTCATAGAAGTCCTTTTTATGGAAAGTTTATCACTCAGAGGGATCATAGGACTTAGATGACCAAGATTCTTCATACTTATATGCCTAGGTTCACATTATTCATGGAAGGAATCAATGCATGTCACAATTTCTGTTCGAACACTGCATGGATGTGCGGTTTGCTTCATGCATGTCTCTCCTGCATGAAATTGAACGATAAACCTCCAGCAGATTTATTTTAATAGATAGTAATGTTCCCAATATGAGAGAAATATTCTAGTAAGCCTTATGGTAAATATCCTTCTCTCTGAACTTTTATTAAGAAAGCCACATTTACTCAGAAGCCAGACATCTGATTCACTCCAGCTGTGTTGTTCTTTTGGAAATCAAGTATTCGTTTAATGTTACAGCTATAAATTGCCTCTCCAGTGCAATTAAATGCCACACATTATCAACAGTACCGCTCAGCATGAGTACTACTATGAGTTTTATGCATTTCGTAGTGATCTGTATGAGTGTTATTTTAGTATCATTATAGTTTTGATTAATATTTTGAAATCTTTTTTTAATATTTTCAGTTTCCATTTAATGTCTGTATAGTTTTAATAATTTTATTTCAGTTGTAGTTATTTTAGTACATCAATACTAAATGAAAGCGAGAATGTTTATTTTATTTTAAGCATTTTTTTTTTTTTGGGTTTTAGTTTTTAGTTTAAAATTACCTTGTAATTGCAAATTTTGATGTCTTACCTTTTATTTTATTATTGCAGGCCTTTGTCATCTCCTTCACGTCAGATTTC
Source organism: Cirrhinus molitorella (assembly GCA_033026305.1). NCBI lineage: Eukaryota > Metazoa > Chordata > Actinopteri > Cypriniformes > Cyprinidae > Cirrhinus > Cirrhinus molitorella. Next base: position 34,640,187 of record CM065128.1, read on the forward strand.
ATCCCTCGTCTGGTCTACCAGTACATGTACAGCGAGACGGGGACCATGCATGGCTTTATCAACCACACGCTCTCTTACTTTAATGTCAGCAACTTTAAAGCAGGAACTGTGCCTTCCATCTCTGGTCTCGGCAAAGACATCACATTCTGCAGGTTGGAAAAATGCACTATATTACTAATAATAATTATTAATAAATCAAACAATTTATTGAACATTCATTTCCTGTGCCAAAGTCACTGGGATGCACAGCTGCCTATGGCTTTGAACACACAACCATGGATATTTAGTTAAAAACGGAAAAGTAGTTGTTAAGCAAAGTGATTTTTCACATCAGAATGTGTTCACATGCCCTAAACAGCTGTAGGATCCCTCATTTGCAGCTCTTAAATTGTATATAATATAAACACGTGTCAAAGCTATTATGCCCTGCAACACACTGATCCTCTCTTGGACGGCGCCTGGAGAGATTGCATGTATTCTCCATCAGATTTTTCCACACCTGCATGAACAAATGGTTCTTTTGTATCTTTACAGTCATAAACAATCAACCAGACTATCCAGTTCAGCATATTTAATTCAAAAGTAAATTACAAAGAACTGTACAACATAGGGAGGGTAACTCATCAGTTGTTTTGTAATTAGCCAAAATATTAAACAAACAGAAACACACATTTAATTCTTTGGAAATCTATTGCACTAATCACAGATTGCTCATGGGACTGCTAGTGAATAGACTTCTGCAGAATCTGATTGTCATACACAAAACCTTTTAGATCCGTTACATTATATATGTTTAACTCATAATGCAACAGTTCCACAGAATTCTGTGGATTTTCCTTTAAAATCGGAGCAGAAAATGTGAAAGAACATGCACAGGTTTTGTGTGGGCCTAAGTAGTTTTATAAACCATCTTAATGTGAAAAATTGTTTTCTAATGAAGCAATGCTGTTTGCTTGTGTTGACAGTCATTGTGTGTTCATTAGTTCTCTGGAAAGAATTATTTCCAGATTGGGACAGCAAACAGTGTTTAACCCTCACACTGAAGTGAAGGAAAGAGAGAGGGAGAAAAACCTCTAGAAGGGACTCCAGCACCCTGAAGTGTGAGATCTCACCACTGCTTTGATTATCTCTGGCGGCCTTCACAACACAGATCAGAAGCATGTCAAGAAAAGTGCTTTTATCAGAACCTGTCTGCTTTTTCTGCTACTAGCAGTTGAGAACGAGATTACGCTCGTTTGTTGCTACTTGGACCAAAGAGAAATAGCAATCTGATGTCTGGGATCCTTTGACCCCCAGTCTGTTTGTTAAGAGGATAGATAGATGGAGAGGGAGCAAGAGAGCAAGCTTGTCAGCGTTCTAAAATAGGGTCGAGAAACAAATCAAGCCCATGTTTTTACTGCACCGTATTTGCCCTTTCTGGACTAGTATAACCAAACAAGGACTTCACCCCAGGGACCATGTCTTCAGATGAAGATATCTGACTGTCTGAGGAAATCAAAACCAGCCTAACACATTCCACGTAGATTACTGTATATGGCCATGAAATCAACGTCCTTAGTGGGTTATTAAAGACTCTGAGTTTACTTTTCATAATTCAATAGAGGATATCAAAACTTTTGGGAACAGCCTGGTCTAATGAATTAGGTCTGAAGATATAATCAGAATATGCAGTTTTCAATCATCATGTCCAAGATTGTCTCCTCCTACTACAACTACTAGGGTCATTCGATAATTTAGTTTACATTTCATGTCTATTGATGATAATTAAAAATGTTTTCCCTAACAATTTTCTTCATAAATATCATATTTTATCCATTAAGAGACATACTATAATCTCACACATATATTTTGTTTTTTAATTTGCATGAAATTGCTTTTATGTCCCTTAAATTAGTTGTTGGAATGTCTGCTTTTGATTTTAGAAATACTACATTTATTTCTAGAATCTAAATGTCTTAGAAAAATAGCTTTAATAGTTTACATTAAACTCACCCCCAGGGAAAACACATTTTTCTTTGATATATCAAAATGCTGTTTAATGATTAAGCTTTGGCAACTAGGAGATAAGTTACACTGCTAACATAAATCAACCAATAGTTGTTTTATTATTGTTTTTCCTGCTGTGAAATGCACCCTAAATTACAGAATTACTTCATTGCATCCCAAACACAAAATAAATCTACAAAGCAGTTGTAAAGTGAAACAACAAAAATGCGCCTCCTTTTGCACTTAAAATGTCTTCATCATGATTAAGCATGCTGTTATGTTGTTTTGCCCTTTGTAGCATTGCTAGAAGCATGTGTTGAGCATGTGTTTTAAATTTTCTGTTTATTTTTATTGCCAACCAGCAAACGGATCCTCGCTGGAGATGAATTAGCCTTAAATGACTCGGGATGTCTTTTCTTTTTGCTCATTTTAGGTATAAGGACTACAGAGAACCGCCATGGTCGACTGAGCCTTACCAGTTCTCCAAGCAGTACTGGTCAGTTCTAGCGGCTCGTTTAGGTTTCGTCATATTGTTCCAGGTTTGAACTACTTACCGTTACCTCCTAAAATAATATAGCTTTAATCCTAATGAGCACCATAAAGTGATTATGAATAGAGGAACGCAAATGTTCGTCCTTTTTCAGTCAAAGCCAAACAAATGAAAAAGCCACAATTGTAGCTACCTCAGCAACGTAAGAGGTTCAACCACATATAAATGATGTAGTCTTTGCACGTTACGACTAATAGTCTATATATGCTGGTCAGAATAATTGCTGTAATTCGGTAGAAATGTTCTGCTGTCAGCAGATGTGGGTGGAAACTAATTCTATTAAAATGCTATTAAACAATAAACCAAACAGTTAAAGTTATAGTCCATTCGAAAAATGAAATGTCATTCCAAGTGTCGTTCTAAAACGACATTTCATGGTGATGGCTATGGAGCTCTTAAAAGGACAAGAAAAATGTGGTTTTCAATTATTAATGACTTCAATTCAGTATTTCCTGCAATTGGCTTGAAAAGATTCAATGCATTACTTTTTAATTTTTTTTTCTTTTATTCAGCAAGGATGAACTAAACTTTTGAACGGCGGGTTGCATATAAAATATATGTTCTACTATATAAGCCTCATGATCAGGAATCGTATATATAGAAGTCACTATGTCAGTGGCAGAGTGCCAATACATGAAATGTTATCTGGTGTGTAAAAGATCCTCCGTCTGTTGAATGGAAAGCTATATGTTTTCCGTTAATGCATGTGTGAACATATATGTATTTATACATCTCTAACTCCTGCAGAACCTGGTGATCACTATGAGCATGCTGGTGGCTTGGGTGATTCCAGACGTGCCCAAAAACATCAGTGAGCAGCTGAAGAAGGAGAAGACTCTTCTGGTGGACGTCTTCCTGAATGAGGAAAAGGAGAAGTTGCAGTTGATCCAGAGCTTGTTCTCCAGAGATCTGACGCATGAACAGCAGGAAGAGCTGCAGCTGTCAGATCAGACCTCGCTGCCTCTTCAGCAAACCCAAGCCAGGCCGGTCCCTCCCACCGCGTCCCCGACCTCCACGGCTCCTCGCACCCGACCCCGAGCGGCAAGCTTCAGCCAGTTCACCCGGCAGATGTCCATGTCTCCCCGAAGCGACATCACCCAACACACGGCCGTGTGAGGGAAGTCGGGTGAGAGAAGATGAGTCTGGAGCGTGTTTCACAGTGCCTGAGCGCTGGATTGTGAGGATTTGCTGGAGTTTGAGGCTCTGAGTTTTGGGAATCAGATGCCCTCAGTTCTATGTTCCTGTTTTTTGTACCGAAGAATGAGGGATCACTCCTTTTGGTCACTGAACTATAGTCAGTGTGTCTGTCTTACAGGCTATACGTCTGGTTTTTAAGCCCTCAGATGTTCCTATCATTTTCAGGCACGTCTGACACACAAACTTGAGCTTCAGTAGGACCGCTTGCAGATGCAATCATTCCACACGCACTGGCGTTCACAGGAACACGAGCGGGATCCTCTCAAATGCACGTTTTTCTCCACGATCTGGATGTTTGTCGGCACACGAGCAGCACACATTTGGTGACGTTGCGCAATCTGTAAATGCTGTCCAAATGCAAACTGCTTTGCACATTGTCCACAAGATGTAGCATATAATGGCAAATAATATTTCATTTTCTCAGGTAACAGCGTCACTGTAGGCTGTATTCGTTCTCATCAATATGGGTTAATAAAGACTATGATGCGTGTTAGTAAATTAAGGTGCAACGGACACAATTTCAATGTAGTACTGCGACGTATTCTGTGAAACGTGTGGCGTTTTGTCTTTTTAACGATCCAGCCCGAAATGTAACACATTAAGGCAATATGTAATTAAACTCACGTCTGTCAATCCATATATTTATGCTATGCCTCCTTCTGATAAAATGCAGGGCTGTAGATTTGGATCGCACAGCATTCGCTGTATTTATGATTGCGGAGCAGCTGGTCTTTTTGTGCCATGTCAACTTTAATCCTCCCATGAATTTGCTGTCACCGCTGTGGGAAGGTTGAGCAGGGGTTACTGTTATCCAGGGAGGAATCATGGATGGATGTTGTGTGCCAACATCTGGCCATCAAGTCATCATTCACTATGCCTCATAGGACTTAATACTCATGCAAGAAGAATAAATATTTAATCCCAATTATGTGCAAGTGGATTTTCTTTCTTGCCCGAGAGGTATTGTGCTACGAGTCCCACGGGGTCAATTCACCTGTGTTTTCGACTTCTAGCAGCTGCACAGGTTGTTTGTTAGACTGTTATACCCTGATGATTGCCACGCTTGCTTAACAAAGCTAGCTTTACCCAGTAGACGCTGCTCCTCTATTTGCTTTTTCTGTTTTACTAGAGCAGGAGTTTGATCTTTTTGTGCTTTTGCCCCAGAGCCACATTTGATTTATCCCTGGGGTCTGGACTTCACAGTTTGAGAGGATTAAACTCTTGGCAGATAACCATGAAGTCAGTCCTATGTGTTTTATAGTTTCATGACACAACCAGACGGAACAAGGGTAAAAATACACATCAATATTTATATTTCCCACAGATTAAAAAAAGCATAAGATGTGGGCAAAAGTTAAGCAGCTCCAGTCTAGAGGACTGCCACCATGACTTGACAGCTTAGCTTGAATGTCCCCTTTGGCCTCTAAAGAGGTGATATAAGTTGCTGTATTGTAGATATGAAAGTAGCATTTTATATTGCACTGGGTGATATATCAGATTTGACTACCGACGCTTGGGGATGTATCATCGTACAAAAGCAAAAAAAACTATGCAAATTTTAGAATTCCTTATTTACTGTTAGAAATGATTGCTTTATTCCACAAGTGTCCAATTATCAACTTTTATTAGGTTGCTGATATGACTGATCACTGATATAAGCATATATTCAAAAGTTCTACTTATTTTTTTATTGTTTAAAAATATTTTTAATAATTCTTACAGTATACTATATATTATATCTGTAAATACTAAACAGTTTGGAAATATATTTATTATTATTACATTTACATTGTTACGTTATACTACTTGAAATATAACCAATATGCACTCTCACTACAAATATGAAATTATGAAAAACATCTTTAGTCTGTATTTAAAGTTTATGCAATACTCTTGGCTTCATCAAACAAAAAACTTTAAAACGTTCTCTAAATGAATTCAACTGGTGAAAACAGATTCTTGTGTAAGGTTTAAGAAGGGTTTTCAAGTGTCCTCAGAAAACACAATACTCTTGCACAATCACAGTCCAGCCTCCTGCATGATGTGCACCGGAAGTGTCTCATTTGTACGTAATCTTCCCCAAAGCCTTTCTTCATCACACACAGCACAATACAAGCACAGGGACAGATTTACCTGGATTTGTTCTGTGTCTTACAGATTGGTATGCAAGTGTTCTTCATCTTGGTTATGTATAACATCTGCCTACGGTATCAGTTACATCAGTGATATTGCTGTTGTGATTGAGTGCAACTTGTTCTCGTTCTAGCTGAAGACACACAAAGCTTCTGTGGTGCATGCTGGCCGTTTGATGTCAGAGATTCTGGTTTGTAAATTAAACCTCTGCACATGGAGATGAGCAAAGGACCTGGAATCTGTGATACAAACCTGAATCTCTCTCTCTCAGAGGGCGTTCCTTCTTTGGGTGAGATGACGCAAAGGGCGGACATTTATTTATTTAGAGTCAATGCTTTGTTAATTTGAGGGGGATTTTTGATAAGCGTCACTAAACAAATTTTACACTTCCCAGATGCATGTTTTCTGGATAATTATTCTTTGCATGCACATTTTCCTTTTGTAGTATTGTGTTTTCTTGTACTTGTCATGCAATTTTTGCTTAAGGCATATTTGTATGTTTTGAGACTTTATATTTAGATTCCTTTATATAGTAGTTTAATGTAACACACACAGTGTCTAAATGCAGAAAAGAGGCACCAGGGGTTGCATTCAGGTTCACTTCTCTTAAATGGCCTAAAGCAGTGGCTTTTATCTGGAGCCGTTACACACCAGGCTTTCACATGGTTTCAGGTGTTAGCTACACTTGAAGATCGCACCATTGTGCCTTTCCACGGAAGCTCTGCCAATGGCGCATTCCATAGTCAACTCGACTAAACCTTCAGATGACCCGATTCGTGACTGATAGCCATTCATTTCCTGTCTTTCTTCTTTTCCCAGTCTTAGGCTGTGTTTGGAATGGAAAACTAGCTCACTTCTACTAGCTTACTATATACCACAAGTACATTTTAAAAAAAAAAACAGGACACAGTGTGCAACTGTAAACTTTTCAAACGGTGGAACATCGCTGTCCATGTGATCCAGTGAACATCTTGCAATTTACACACACACATCAAACATGATTTAAACCTTGTGTTTGGTTGCTACATTTAGGAACTGACAAATGCAGACCACACAACATGTTTTGTTCTTAAGAAAAATAAAAGGTAAGTTCACTTATCTTGAGGTGCTGAATTTCAGAAGACCTCTGATAGCTGCTGCAGGACCAGATTTCAGCAAACACTGAACCTGACTATTCAAATTTTGAACAAACAGTCTCATTGGCTGAAGAATTAGGAGCGGTGGCCAATCAGCTTTTGCCATCAAATGATGTAAATGCTTGTAATCCTATCAGTCTGAGCAATTTTATATATAATTTAATACAATATCAATATCTACAATATAATACAAAATGCAAAATGCAATTAAGTGCATACATTTTTCTTTTTAATATATATATATTTTTAAATCTACTGAAAGATCAAATTGCTATTATCTCTGCACATAGCCCTACTTCTATACCTTGGCCAGTGGGAGCCCATGAATAACAAAGTTTTGATAATGAATGGTCAGGTCATGGTCTAGAAATGCTCATAATAGAACACTGAGTGACCCAAAATTGCTTAGAAATATTTAACACGCTAAATGAATTGGACTTTAGCAAAGTGGATGGGTGGTAAAGCTGGCAGGGAATGCAAAAGGGAAAATTACTCTTGGATGGATGTTTCATTTCGGATGGAATGCTGCAGTATGGTGGGATGAATTGCCTAGAACTATTTACTGGAGCGCTTGTTTTGGAAAAGACTCCAGCATGTTTTGCAGTGCACATTAAGGGTCGATGATAAATCAAAGCTGTCCGTCCCAGTTACACATACTCAGTGTTTCTGTCATGAAATAAACATAGCAGAGAACATTGAGGTGATGTAGAGCTGCAGTGTGCAGAAGGGAATTCTGGGATGCAAGGATGTGTGACACTGGAGACTGTGGCATTTTCCTGCCCTGGAGGGTCAGACATGCTGTAACATGATTCTGCTGTTCTCCCTTAATGCTAGACCTGTACCACTGGAACCACCTGTTTCTTTCTCTTCCGTCCTTTCTTTTGCATTCTCCTTTCTCATCTGTCTCTCTCCATCACCACCTTTTGTACTGGAGATCACCAAAGATGCATAAGAGACTGAAGACACTGAAAGGCATGAGAATTAATTGGGTCTTGTTCTCTTTTGAATCTGAGCTGGTCTGTTTGTCTCGCTCTTTACCCCAGGTCTCCCTCTTCACCGCAGAGTCATGCGATTTATTGTCCATTTATACTCATCTGCTGCAATATTACAGTGAAACCTCAGACATGTGACACACATTAGGTTGTTAGCTGTGATTTATTTGCCATAGAGTCAGCGAGTTTGTTATTTAATCATTTTGAATGCTGAAGTAGCCATAACTCAATCTATTCTAACTCACTCCGGTTAGTTCCTTTAAAGAAGAGGTAGAGATACGATTTCACTCATGTTATTTTATACACACTTTTTGCTTCAGGTTTAAATACTAACACATCTTCTAAAGATATATGATCACTGAATAACAATAAACATAATTTAAGGCTTTGATAGCATGTTAAAGAAATAGTTCTCACTCTCAGGCCATCCAAGATGTAGATGAGTTTGTTTCTTCATCTGGACAGATTTGGAGAAATGTATCATTACATCTCCTGCTCACCAATGGATCCTCTGCAGTGAATGGGTGCCATCAGAATGAGAGTCCAAACGGTTGATAAAAAAAGATCACAATGATCCACACTACTCCTGTCCATCAGTTAACAGTTAATGAGAACTGTTATTAGAAACAAACCCATTATTAAAACCCAATGTTTTTAATATGAAAAATATGAGTCCATAATCCATATTAAAGTCATAATAAACTCCATCCTCTGTTGTCCTCTTACATCAAAATCCACCCACATATTTGTTAAGAGCTGTTTTGGACTGTTTTTGCTTGTAAAAACATCTGCACATATTTCTCTCCTGATTCAGATATCCTGATTTTTATCAGCTGTTTGGCACCCATTCACTGCAAAGGATAAATTCTGAGCAAGTCATTTAATGCTACATTTTGTTAATTGTTTCATGATTTACTAGTAAACCCAGTTACAGTCTCAACAGAAGGTGCTTTACGGATTCATCTGCAGAACCTGGATCCAGACCCAAATCCTGATGCACAACTTTCTTCTGAAAGTCCTGGAAATAAAAAAAGAGATGCATCAATGTCTGCAATGATTAATGAAAATATGCTGTAAGTGAACTTCCTAAACTTAAAGATCTCAAGAGGACATGCCTTGCGGTTTGTCAACTTACATGGAGCATTTTTTCCTTTAGTCAGTAGTGTTTTTTAAAAAAAACTTGGAATTTGAATAATATGTCATGAAAATTTCATGAGGATTTTTTGGTGTCTGTAGATGTAATCTGTGCCTGTCCATTGCTGCGAGACAGGCAGGTATGGTATTGGTTAGCATACTTCACGTTAGATACATTCAACATCTGGTCACATTCAGTCATACTGCTTTTGGGCCTCACATTTGTACCTGGGAACAATAGTAGGGTTTCTATATATGTGTGTTGGTGTTTCGGCATGTGTGTCCAGTCAAACCTCACCCTAAATTCTCGAAGTCTGTCTAATTTTGCACGGATGGCCTTGCGTTGGACCGCCAGCTCGGCCACATGGCTTTTCCACTGCTTGTCTTTCTCCTTTCACAGACACAAATACAAACACACAGCATGTTCACAGTTCTCAAGAGAATTTTGATTAGTAAGCAACGCTGAGAACAAGATTGTAATGGTGAGACTATTGCAGCTTTGTAATAACATTACGCTGTTGTTATGAAACCATTAAGTTCATAAATAGCATTAAGCTGTATTTATGTTTTCTTTTTATACCCTGCTGTTCACTTATAATGTTAGTCAAGGATTCTTGCACCAATTTTAGCATTATATAACCATTTTCCATCCTCTTTGTCCTTTAGAAATAAACAGTCTGTTTGTTCTAATGCAGTTTTATGATAATATTCAAACAACCTCTGTTACGACTGGTTAACCTCTTGTTAGTAATTAGCAGCATGAAACACCCCAATTGGGGTCAGTTGGGGTGTTTCATGCTGCTAATTACTAATTAATATGTTAGTCAGACTGGTTATATGTTAATATGCACATGGTTATAATGTCAATATCATTTTGGGGCACTGATTCCAAAAATAGTGCCTGTTTTGATGTGTTTCATAGCATTTTTTATTTAAAAAACCATTTGTAATGTGAAAAAGTCTTGTATTATCCCTCAATCACAGAAAAAAAAACTGCCACAAAAGCCATGATATGTAATTTCCTCTGAGCCAGATCACAACTATTTGTTCAATTCTCAGCCAATTTTCAGATGTATAAACGAATCTGAGGACAATTTTATGCCTAATTCTGATTTCAAGGTTAGAATTATGGCCAGTGACAAAAAAAAAAAAAAAATCTAAACATGAACCAGATGTTTTCTGCTACATCTGTGGGTTTTTACTACTTATCTAAACAGTGACAAAAAATGACATATTTTTCGAGAAAGACATTGAATGCAGTATTTGACCATCTGTTTTGAACTTGGCATCATCAAATTAGGCAATATTAGGCCTTTCTGCAAATCAGTAGATTTTTTTTTTTTTTTTTGCAAGGTTGCTTAATAGACCTCAAAGTAGTAACTTGGTTTGGATTTTCAGCAGAAATTAGACTATTTATTTCCATCTGATGTCATTTTACACTCCTTATTGCTTTGAAACAAGCCTGTGTCTGAAGGCCGATCCAGTGAGGCAGACGCTGATGTAGGGCTGAAGGAATGAGGCTGGGCTCAACCTTTAACCTATGCTGGTTCAGTCAGATCTTCCGTGGGTGCTACTTCCTGTCTCTAAAGTGATAATAGCAGCTATAGGCCAGGCCGTAAATGTAGCGTACTCGACATATGGAAGACGTTGAAGCACATCGCCTTCTATTCATACTAATAAGAGAAAAAACAGACTGTAACACCTCTTCCCTCAGAGGACTGAAACAGTCACAGACTGTTCTCTCCCAGTAACACACTCACAAACACACAGAGGGTGGGGTTTTCTGATGAGATCTGTGGTTTGGGGGGATGTAGGTTATGAATGATAACAGGATCAAATAGTACGCACATGGGAAACAAGAGTAAGCACTTCTCCCTGACCCTCCTGTACATTAATCAGAGGACGGACATGCTGCGAACCTGGAAACTCGCCGGGAGACTTCAAGCAGCTGGAGAGGAAGGAAGTGAGAGTGGTGGACTGTCCGTTTGTAGGCTTTAGGAATTAAAAAGGCAGAGCTCAAGGCTATTCGACCGACTTTACTAAGAAAGGAAGAGCAATTAAACGTTTTTGAACTTCATCCCATTGGGGTTTCTTCTTATGGCGAGTGCTGAGTTAGGCGTTGCAGGAATTCCTCAAGCTGTTGAATTTATGACAACAGCCAAGTGGACAACAACAACACGGCTGTCCTTCAGTGACCTCACACTTGGCTGTTAGTCTTGGGCTTTACTGGCAGCAGACCATGTGCAGCTGGGGGTTCATCGACTTACACAAACACACTCCCTGAGCGTCCTGCTAACAGCTATACGGTAGCATGTGCTTTCAGCCATCACATCTTGGATCCAAAGTCTTAGTTTCATCTCTACAGACCGCCCCACAGTCCAATATGCATTCAGTAATCAATCGCTCACTAATTACTGAAATACATATTGGATTTAAAACAAGCAAGTATGTGTAAAATCGCAATCTTGGGTTGGTTTTTAGCATATATGTTTATTCAATGCAACTTATAAATTCTAGCCAATTAAATCTTAGATAAGGTAAAATTCAGTCATTTAGTAGCATGAAAAGAAGATGCTGACAAGCTGAGCTGTATATTTACCTTTGTGTTTCTGCCCGAAATAATCAATATTAGTTTTGGATGGACAGAAATTGGACATTTTCCACAGATGTGTCCCAGTGTTTTCTGTACAAATGTTCCTGGAGTCTAGCGCCAAGTTGATTGTGTATTTGATTTATTTCTTATTTTTATTTTTTTTACATGTCAGCTGGTCAGAATAAGCTAAATAAAGTGAACTGGACTACCTAAGTCTTGATTCTAAAATATTTTTAAGCAGAAATGATTGCATTAGTATGTTTTACCTGCGTAACCTGGCCATGCAATAGAGAGGTCATGTGCAGCCAAAGTTAAGAACAATGCAAACGTAATGCAATCAAGCACAATTAGCCTGACGATGTAAGTCTGATGAGGCAGGTCTGTCGTCCCTGGACAGACTCAGACTGTGGGTGGTGGAGACAGATATAATTAGTGTTATCACTGCAGACAGCAGCGATAGCCCTGCGGTGACTTTTTGATGTTAGTCAACTTACCTTCTGCTGCTCCTCTATCTCACGTTGCTTTTCTCGTTCCAGCTGCTCGCGCTCTTGTTGACGGTGGATCTACTGGAACAGAGAGAACAGCTGAGATGTGCAATGAAAGTCGGTATGCATTAATAAATTACTTGTGAAGGTTTACGAAATGGAAAGTAGTAAACAAGTTTACCCTCTCTTCTTGCTTCTCCTGACATTCACTCTTCACACACGTGCTCTCCTCTGGACTCTCATCCTGCTTCTCAAGACTGTTTAAGAAAGTGTAATCTTCCTCTTTACAAAGATCTCGCATGCACTGGATAGTAATGGATAGACAATGCACATGTTGAGATAATTTAGGCTTTTTTGTGCTATGTTCCCAACTACATTTAGCAGTTTTGGCAAAGGTCTGTTTTAAATGAATCCGTCATCTGTCAGTCATAACCTAAAAACATGCATGAAAAAAGTGCAATAGAAACATACAACCTTAGACATGGTAATTTGAGAAAACTTCTTTGCATGAGCCATCCTAAAAAGAAAAGAAAAGCCAAATTTTTCACAGTCAAATTGACTTACAGTTCATCATGTGCACTCTAAAAAAGTTTTGCTACAACCATCAGTCCATTTTCACGGCATCTTAAACACAATTACTGGACAAACATACACAGGAATGCTAGTTTATCTCTGTCTCCTGCTTTAATACAACTGCATAATTTTTTTTACTGAAATGCAATTGGATGAGAATATCTGCTAGCTCACCTGGACTGAAAAGCTTCCAGTCTCTTTGCGCTCTCCTTTCGTTTGCTCTCTGTGCTGGTAAACCTAATGCAAATGGTTATATACTATGACGACGTACAAGAGACCTCATAGTTATTTCTGCATAGGGCTGCTAAAACATTCACACTGGTGCTAATAAAACCTACTGTCCCTTCACTTTTGATTAATTGAATTGTCCCATGTCAATATGTTTCCTTCACACTTCTGAATGAGGTTTTGTTCTTCTCTATGCTTCTCTGATACCATAATGTAGAAACCATAAGACTGATCACAGGTCAGTGTAAAGGGACAGTGCAGTCAACCTGCAGAAAAACACAGAGGTCAGAGTTGTTTTCGGTGATGTCATTGGATCTTCTGGAATGCATATAGAGTTCGAAAGCCGTATTTGATGGAGATGTGTTTGACATAAAGTGGGTGGCGTGACACCACAGACAGGCACTTTAGCAGAAACCAGAGACGCAAGCAGCAAACCGAACCGGGAAAGTATGTGATGAAGGTGTCTATTGTGGAAAGGTGTATAGGTTGCATATTTTAGCCAGAGGAAAGGTATTTGGATTGTTTTACTAGTTTTAACCGCTATAGCCTTCAGAGGGGCCATGGTTTAGGTGTGAAGGTCAAGGGTTGAAACCATCACTTTGACATCACTTTGAACGTTTAAAACCTGAAACATGAGTTTTATTCATTTAAACGCTCTTAAAAAGTATTTAGACACTTGTAGTTCAGTGCAATGTTGTTTCGGACCCCATTGACTTTCACTGTATGTGCAAAAACAGTTGAAACATTCTTTAAAATATAGTTTTCTGTGTTAGGCCAAAAAAAGTCAAGTCAAATTTATACAAATACGGATTGCTTCAAAGCAGCTTCACATTAGTAGACAGGATAATAAAATAAAAATTGAGGTTTTAAAGGTGTTGTTTCAATTCCGCTGAACAACTGTCAACTGTCAACAGTGCAAATGTTGCCAGGTTAGTATCATTCAGCTGATTGCGTCAGTGCCATTAAATTGACAATATTACTGAATATTAAGTCTCTTTTAAACCCCAAATGAGCAAGTCATAGAAAGTCAGTCAAACAGGTTTGGAATGAGGGTGAGTAAATAATAAGTCACACTTAAGAACGAATGTCATTGAGTTTGAACATATCCAACCAAAATCACATTTAAAGACACAAGCACATGCTCACTCTTTACAAAAAAAAGACAAAAATGATTGACACTTCCTGACTTTGCAGTATCTATAATTAACATGATGAGCTACACCTGTGTGATTTCGAAGAGAAATTACTTTAAACATCCACTAAAAACTATCAGAACACCAGTTGATTAAAAGCCATTGTTTTATATGTCTCTGGCTTTGTTACCTAATGCAATGCAGTGAATAAAAAGGAAGCCTTGTTCAAATGGTCAAATAAGGCCACTGTACCCAATAATCATTGTTACTTTCACAATATTGACTGCTCTGATACGGACAAGTAAACAAACCGCTAGCATTTGCTTGTCCTTTTACCTCATTTAACTCTTTTTCAGCAGTGATTTTTCAAGATCACTCCGTCTCAGGCTTTGCTCTTAAGAACACACCACAAGAGGATTATATGCTAATTAACCATCGCCCAGGGCTATTTTCTTCCTGTGGGCTCTGGCAAACGAATGTATTTATAGGTCACTGAAGGTTGTTTAGTCCTGTGTGCCTTCCCATGGTTCCTCGTGTTCTGAAGAGACCATCAATGTTTGATTAGAAACACACACTGATCATCTCATGATTCAGGGCTGGGAAAGGTTCTTGGGTTCCTTTCTGGTAATCTGTGATTGAAATGTTTAACATACAAAGAGCGATATGAAACCCTACAGATGACAATATTCACATAGATTCCCAAAAGGACGTAATCAGCAGGAAGATTAAGAAAAAAAAACTTTATTCAGACAAATCTCACACAGACTGCCCTTGCAGCGAAAAGAGGAGGATGTTGTAGGCCAGATAAACAGCGCTCCTTCAAGTATCAGCATGAGAAAGAAATTTCAAGAAACATTATGGGAAAAGTCTCTTTAAAAAAAAAAAATACAAACAATGGGTTATGGGTACAGCCAAAAAACACTACTTCACTAAACAACGACCATCAAGCAAACAAGTCTTTCTTCTTTACTAAAATAGGGATTTGTCTTGCAATTTTCTAAATTTTTTGACATACCGGAGATCATTTTCATGTCTGAATATTATTAAGAAGCATGTAGTCCTTAAATAGAGTTTGGTGTGTTTTGGCACAGTTTTATTTCAGCATAAAAGAGTTGTTGTCCTTGGGTTTCAGCAATGGCCATTGGTCCATTATAAGGTTGGTAGTAATGGTTTAAAGCAGCAAGAATCCTACACAGTATGCATGACACCAGCAGGGCTTTTCAAGACAGCATAAAATACAGAGGAATGTTTCAGCCAATGTCATCCAAGAAGTCAAAATCATTTAGGGATCCTCATGTTCCAGTGTAATAATGTGTGTTACAGGAAAGGCAATGCATTTGGACAACTGTGTGGGCCAATTCCCAACAGCATCCTTGGAAAACGAAGTTCCTGTGTTTATCCTGATTTTCCGCAGAGGGCCATACTGAAGCGGGACGTAATCAGAGATTGAAAAAGGTGTGTTGTATCCTTGGTGGTCTGTGATTCTGTTTCGAAATCTGAGCCAACACCCTGTTTCACATCCAAGTGTCATCAGCCACTAAAAAGCTAAAAACTTTTGCTTGTTTAAAAGTGCCTTCATCCAACAACCCATGAAGCAATAAAACAATTTTTTACACTGATCTTTTTATAGCCACATTAAAATACGATTTCATGCTAATAAAGCTTTATGTTCGGACCTTGGAGGACAAAGTCTTGGCACTTCACTATATAGTAATGGGTTTGGACCTCATCCTGGCTTATCCCGCTAGTTTTAAATGCTAGTACAGAAGGAAACATATATGTAGGTGATACATTTTGGATTCTTGTGAGCTCTGTTTGTCCAATCAGAGGTGACCTGGGTCATGCGAACACAAAGATAAGCCCGAACAAAAGCCGAGTCGCAGCTGCCTGGCCTTTTAAAATGCTCTTTAAATGACCGTCTGATATGCTTTGCTGAGAAACGTGTTATCTTGGGTATATCATATTTATTGTGCAGGACTACAAAACGATGTTAATTTGTTAAAGAGGCTGACACAAAGTCATTGCATACCACTGCATTGAACCTTAGTGTCTCATGACTACCGACTGAGCGAGTCTCTTTATATAAACTTACAGCGGGAAAACACAGCAGGCCTTTTTTTAGCCTCAGCGCACCGGCGAAATGCTTATCTCCTAAGATGAGTCTGACAAGAGGGAAACCCTCTTAAGGGGGAGATTACGTGTTCAAATCCCAGCTCTGCACGTATGTACATCGTCTTAAGGCAGCTTTACCTCTGTGTAAGACTACAGTGTCATTAGCAACGGCCCATTTTGTTTACGTGCTGCTCTTATGCGTGCTGGCTTCGCTCTTTAAGGTGGTCAAGTCGCTACTGATCATAGCAGGTGATCGAAAAGAAGCTAAAAGTGCAGTAAGCTTATTTCTGGTTGGGGTGGGCAGGGCTTCAGAGAAGGGCGTGGCTAGTGGGAGGAGTCTATGCTCCTCCATTTGCTGAGGAGCTTCTTCAGGGCTACTGAGCTATACAATATCATCTGACCGTTAAAAGCTAATACTTGGATGCTTTCATCTCCACTTTATGTCAGAATGCGCCTTCTACAATGATGTTAAAAACAGCTTAAACACTTTCAGAAGGCTGTCTAGAATCAAAATACTGCCCAGATTGAATTTGTGGAACACTAAACTGTCACTTTTTGGTCCGTATGTTCTGCTAGGATTGACTTTCTGCACAAGTCTCTGCGTCTATAAACCACTAATAGGAGTGCTTAGAAAAATATATATTTCTTAGGTATTTCATGCAGTTTCGATACACATATACTGTATGTTTACACATTTCCATACAAAATACGACAACATCCTAACTGTGATTCATTTTCCCAGACACAAAGGGGATATACTGGCAGCCTGTTTTGGTTGAAAAACTGGTTTTCATGAACAATACTGAAGTTAATATGATATTGAGTGATCTGTGTTTTCCATTGCAACTGTTCCCAAGGTCCAGGTCTAGTGGAGTGACGTGTCCTCTGACTCTGATACGTGAGCAAGGCACAATTCAGCAGGCAATGCTCCTGTAGCTTAGTGGCATTGCATGTTATCGTAAGTCTTTTTTTTTAAGATTTTCCTTTGCAAACAACTTAAATAAATTACAAGTATATTTATACATTATACATAGACATGTATAAACTATATGCATTCCATATAACTTAAATAATAATTTATATATTTACAGCCCCCCCAGGGAACATAAGAAAGACAGTGGAGAAGTCGCTGCAGTGTTTTTCACGTCCTGCGGTGTTTGCGTGAGAGCGCGCAGACGCATGAGGTGTTTATCCGTATCCAGCGCCATCCCACCGATGTTTCATACTGAGTGAGAGCGCGCACGAAAGTCTGCGAGGTTTTGCACTGTGAGTTCCAGTGCTTCCCATCAATACCCCGACAGCTGCCCTTTTGGGACTTGCCGGTGTCACATTCCGTCTCGTAAAAGTACTGATTGATATTTGTGCGTCCCGCATTGAAGGACTCCAAAATCGTGACCACTTTCCCATGAACGTCCACAGCTGTTTTCCTGTTCGTCACCCACTGGCTGATGCTGTCACACACCGAAAACTCACCCCTGTAGCTCTTGTGCTCAGTGTTGCGCTTCTGCCGCGTCTTGTTGGCGCCGCTGCCGTCCTGGTTGCTGACGAAGTCATTCATGAGGTAGAGCGGTGGCGGCTGCAGTGGAGGTCGGTCGCTGAGGAGCACGCGAGGCGAGTTGTAACGTTTGTGCTGACGTAGAAGCTCCGCCGAGATGTCCGTCACGGGCAGGTCGCTGACTTTCTCCTTATAGTCGGTCACTGTGGGTGTGTTTAAGGTGGAGGAAGGAAGCGTGTCGTCCTGCTTCTGTCGGCTGCGGCTGATGTCAGCCTGCAGAAGCTTTATGATGAGCGTGTTGATGGGGTCCTGCGTGGGCCGCTGCTTGTCCATCGTAGAGGCTGAGATACCATAGAGGTACGCGAGGAACATCACGTACAGCAAGATGGACATCACTAGATTCACCTGTAAGATCTGTGGAGAAACAGAAGACGGTTTTATAAGTATGGTAGCAAACAATAGCAATCGACTGTGAGTTTTGGCTCTGCGACAGCACTGGATTCTCATGAAGCTCATTGTTGCATGTCAAAACGTAGTGGCACTTCTCCAGCGCATCTGCATGGCATCTAGGCACACAGTTAATGGGTGTGCGGTAATAGATGGCCTGCAGTGACATGCACACAAGCATGTTTCGAGGGCCTCCCTTTTGGCATATTTTTTTGAGCGCCTGGCGCATCCATTTGGCACGGTGTACATTCTGTTTCATGACTGAACGCAATAGCATGAAACAGAAACCACAAAGTGCAAAACTGTATATAAGCAATGGAGCGTGCACCATATCACAATGGTGTAAAAGATTAGAAGTTATTTAAACTGGATTCAAGCTCAACTAAAAATAAAAAGAATCACTTATTCACCCGTATAACTTTTATTTCTGTACTCATATTTTTTTCCGTCCAATTATTATTAATGGGGACTAGAGCTTTTCAAAAAAAGAAAAAAAAAAAAGAAAAAAAAATCATACTCTTAAAAAATACAGGGTACAAGTCAACTTTTATAAGACATTTATGAAACTTTACAGTTCTTTTGCATCTTTTGAAGGATTTAATAGTAAAAGCATACATTCCTCGATTTCTCCAGTAACACTACAATAAGGTTTAATTCGTTAAATACCTAGCTTTGCCATGAAACCCTAGATGACGCAGGCTGACAGGTTGTTAACGTAACTGATGATATTCACAGAGTATAGTAGTAGCTTATCAGTGGTTACTTCTTATTAAAATCATAAGCATGTCTTTTAAGATTTCTCCCTTTTTGTCTCACACAAAAAGTTATTATTTAAATTTGGGTGAACTACTGTACTCCTTTAACACACTATTGCCTCTCTCATGTTGTATCAAGTAAAAAGGTCAGTCCTCTGGGAGCTGTTTGTGATACTTAGAGCAGATTCCTATGCTAAATAAGGTAAGAGTTGTGGCCCACCATAAGCTTGTGTGGTTATTTTAATACTAACAATTACAGTTAACAGCCTTTCAATTTTCCTTTCAACAGCATGCGAGCGGCAGGCCTCACTTGGCAATTATCAAATGCGTCACTTCCCTGGTATGACATGGCTACCAATTCTCTTTTGTATAACTCGTTTATACAGCTAAGCATCAGTAAAAGCATCATTCCTCAACTCTACCTAAATAACCTGACACTGACTTGTTGCTTTCAGGTTTACTTTCAGGTCAAAGTCTCCATTGTGTGTTCCTGGGATCACCTGAAATCAAATCGATTTAGCGAGAGAATGCGAGCTACGGAGGCCGCAGCAAAACATCTTAGCATCAAACTTGGAGCGGTCCAATCATAAGTGACACTAAACTACAGACTCCAGTGCAAAGTGCAGGAACTGCAGACTAATGATGAGACTGATGCACAAAGACAGACGTGTTGCAGACAGTCAAGGGTTACAGCTGCTACATCAAAGGATCATTCAGCATCAGTGTCTGATGAAAATAAATATCCAGTGCACTTCCTGATCTTAACGCTGCCCTGGGTGCTTCTATATCTTTTCAGAACCACATGTCTTGCCTTCGAAGAACCGCAGGGTTTGGAAGGTCTTGGCATGGTGGACGATAATGTCATGGGATGCTCGGATTGTTACATAAACGATTGGTTTTAAATTAGACTTTGGTGACGAAAACGTACACAAAAGACCTCTTGTTCTGTAGGAATGTTTGATCTTTCAGAGTTCAGCGTAGTTCACCTGGATTTTACAGAAAAATTATCTAATTCTTCATTGATGTCACAAGTTCGCAGCCAATTGTTTGTGCATACTTTCAACACTGACCTTTGTTGTGTGGCAGATTGAAATCTCGATGTGAGGGAGTGTGAATCAGACCCATGGCACTCAGAGGAGACTGTTAATCACTCTGTCCTCATTATCGGTCAATAAGCATCGCTAATTTCACTTTTTGGCAGGGGTGATGCCTGCAATTACACGTTGGCGCTTCAAAAGAGGGATGGCACGACAAAGTCACCTTACAGGCAGTGGCGTAGAAAATGACTCAGTTTTATTGCCTTTACGGATTCATTTTTCTGCCTGTTCAGTTGCTGAGTTCACAGTACTAAAGTTGTGACTGAATAGTTATATATAATCTGTAGTAAAGAATTTAGCAGGACATTCAGCCTAATTCCAAGAAGTGCTAATAAGCTAAATTTGATAAACCAAATCAAATTTACATTTGCCAGACATTTAGAAAGACACAAAGGAATACAATTTGCACTAAATTCTCAGCAGTAAATCTGTTGGATCTGTTACATGGTCCTGAAAAAAAAGTGTCACACTTGATGCACAAAAATGACTGCACTGGAAATGAATGGAAAGCTATTTTATTTTAATGGTAACATTCAGCACTGCCCACAAATGCATATATATAAAATGTTATTTTTATTTCACTTTTTAATAACTATTCCATAAATATAACTTAGTACCATAACATCTGATAAAATACAAAATATTAAAACCATTATCAAAGTTTAAATTAAAAAATAAATACAATTCAGTCACTTTTGGCCCCCAAAATTGCTGTGCTTGTACTGAAGCAAAAGTTACGTGACTGTCCCAGACAGCTTGTGAGAATGTATGTGTATTGATTATGATTTTGTTGTAATGTTTATATGCATTTGCAGTGAACTACTTCAAATTGCGCAACATTCCCATGTGCACTTTAGTTGAGAACAGCAAACACTAATTCAAAATGCTTCGTCTTTGTCGACACCAATTGCATCTCATACCCCATAAAATGCATAGCCTCTGGGGAAAAGTGTACAAAAGATACTGGAATGAACGTCAATTACTCTCCCCACTTGGGCTCATTCAGGTGAACGCGGGGTGGAAATTTACTTGGAGCTCCAGACCAGGGTTGAACAGATAATCTTTTTCATCCTCTTAAGTGCGATCAAATGCTCGGCTATGTTTGTATATGTCCAGTAAGCTTTTAAAAGGGCTCTTCTTCATTAAGCTGCAAAAATTGCCTATAATGAGCAACTCAGTCACGTTAAAGTCAACTTGTTTCTCTCGCGTAATTTATAGCACAACAAATAATGCGATCCAAGCACATGCACTTGAATCTGCTTCGACCATGTTTGAATAGATAATCCTTTGCATCCTCTTAACTGCTCTCAAATACTTAGCTGTGTTTCTTCATGTGCTGCAAACATTGTCAGAGACCTTCTAGGAAGCATGGCTAATGCGATCCCTCGCTAAACTAACAAGAGTTTAGGGTTTGATCCATACAGAAGGCCTTTCCGAAAGCTTTTCTCTCAAACTTGCGTTATACAGCAAGAAGCTGCCATATTTCTTTATGTGCCTTGCTCTGTCATGTTGCATAAATGCAGGAAGTTCACGTCTCACAGGAGCACAGATGTGCATTCATGTCTCTTCCTGGATGAACAGCAGCTTAAACGTTTGTCTTCGGGGAAGGTGCCAAAAAAAGAGTTTTTTTAAGAGGAGATTCTTCTAACATCACAAATGACTGCAGAACACCCTGAGACACTGACCAAAGCTATGCTTTATCATTTCTATTTAAAAAGTTAATATGGAACTGTCACACTTCATTCATTGTAAATCTGCATGCTAGCTGTACATCAGGCCTTCGACTTTAGATAATTCACTACTACAAATTTGACCATAAATATGCTGCTGTAAAAGGAGAAATCTGATGCAGCATTTTTACAGCATACAACGAGGGCTACAAAAAGGGCATAAAGCCAATAAAATTACCACAGAAAAGACATACATTAGCTATGTGTGAAGAACAGACCAAAATTTAAGCTGTTCAAAAAAGTGCACCAGTGTCTCAAATTAATTTGTTCATAAATAATATACATTAAGTAATACATTATAAATTATAAATATTAAATAAATATTCCCCACATTGTAAAATACTTCAGAGGACTTTTGCACTACTTTATGGTGCTATATATATATATATATATGGCATAAGAGAGTTTGCAATGACATTTTCCTTTAAAATGCAATTAAAACAGAGAGTGTTTATATATAATGTGTCATTCTGTCTTTTCATAAAAATGAAACAATATGTCAACATATTTAGGGCTGTTTTCTACAGTAAGTTGGACATGTGTTACGGTTAATGCACAATAACATAAATTCCTGATAAAATAATATTTATATTGTTGCAGAGTTGCAAAGGGCATTTAAAGGGGCTTTCAACATTGTTATTTCATCTGTTTTACAATGAACAAAGCAAAAGCCAAACTCACTAAAGTGCCCAAACTCACAATGGGACTCAATGAATCCCTTAATAAATATAAATAAATCGAGAGGCCTCAATACACTTCATGCTCAAAACAGAATGTAGGCTAAGCTATTACATTTTTGCATTTGGTAACATTCTTGGTTAAAAACGCTGTCCGCTTCAGGCCCATCAGCGGGATGAATCACTCCCTACACAAAATCTTATGTCTGACCCAAATTGAGCATGGCATAAGAGTAGGGGATGATTTTGAGTGGTGAATGATTTTGACTATTTCCCCTGGTGGCAGTTCCACTCCCAACCTCCAAGCCAAACCACACCAGACTGTTTTAAGCGCCTGGAATGATACTGTTCATGTGATTGGCCTAGTCAGCTGATAGGGTAGTTAATGGACTCTAGGTTGCTTTCTTAGGAATGCCCAAATTTGTTGACGCCCTAATCCATTTAAACTAGGTCGGAGAAAGAAAAAAGCTGTCTGCGTACTTCTAAGACAAGATAAGACTTTTCGAAAATCGTAATAATTAGCTACAACACAAGCTCAACCATTCAACTGTTTTCCATTCTTACTAAGACTGAATAGTTGTGCAGCACAGAAAGCTATTTAAGCAGCACGTACGTCACATCTACATGACTTTGGGCTATAAAAATTATGCAACAAACAACAAATATAGCATATTTAGGGTTATCACATGTATGTTGTGCTGTGACAGAGTCAGAAATTGCTCTAGGAGTGGACTGATCTTCGTTGGCTCAGAAGGATATTGTTTTTAAATCACCCTAGGTCCTTTTTACTCTGCTCCTCAGCCAAAATTGATTCAGTGAAGGCGATAGATATCAACCCAACACTTTCTTTGACTAAATGCTTTGTGTTTCATCCCAAACACAAGCAAGCATTGTTTAGGAGCTCACAAGTCCATTGCCTCAGAAGTAAATTACCTCAGAAACTGCATCAAGAAATTCCATTCATTTGTGACTCTCGCACAAACTGTCCTCCACAATCAGTCTGATCTCAGCAAAAAGGAATTACTTTTATATAACCTGAGTCTTGTGATATCAGTGCACAAACCTTACCAGCTATATTGGTAGCCACTTTTGATTGGAAAACAAAGGTCTTGGCTATCAAGCCAATATTTTACAATGACATCATATTAAACTGCATAAAACAGCCTCCTCAGTGAACTCTTCTTTCAGGACACGGCAGCATTAGGCGTTCAAATCTGGTCCTTGATCTCCTTTAACTGGTTTAGGCCGCTCGATGCACAGCTCTGCATTTGCCTCGGGATTAATCCTCATAAACACTTGTGGTTTCCTTAATTTTAGAAACGCCAACCAAAAGGTCATGAGGTCTGAATAAAAATGGCCTTTGTTAGTTTGACTATGCACAGCAAATCGGTTCTTCCCTTCTGCGCCAGCTGTGGTTCATAACGAATAAAAATCAACTGCATGCATATTTCAGTCTTGTTTCTGACTACACTTGAAGTTCAAACCTACAGAATAGCATGTTCATCTATGACAGGTGTTAATCTCTCACAGCACTGTGTCAGTGGCCTCGACATTGGTGCTTCTTCACCACCTACGCACATCATCTAAGACTGGCCAAGGAGGCTTACAACTCCCTGAGCTTTTAACTCCTAAAGGATTGTCTTGAGATTAGCAACAGCCTTCACACCAACCAATGCACCATTTAACACACCGTTCAGCCCGGCACGCTTAGATAACACAGATATTGGAGTTGCACTGGATTGTTTTAGCATTCATTGACTAATCCACTCAATGGCCAGTTTGCATTGACATATTTACACCAAATAAGGTAACAATAACAAGTGCTAAATTGAAAATCTACAGCCATTTTATCATTCTTGGGCTTATTTTCTGCCAGACTAGGTTTGTAATCTTGAGAGGAGTGCCATTTGTCTCTCTACTGAATAGCAGGGACAATCAATCGAGCTAACAGATACTGATATACTTTGTATACTTCAGTCACATGGAGTTGGGTTTTAGCTTTGGGAAAATACTGAATCAAAGAGTTTTCCATTCAGACGCATTATGAACTGTTTCGCTATTGTTTGAGATCGAAACATGTGCATGCATGCTGCCGGAGAAACAAAAATAGTACAATGAGATGGAGAATACAATAAAAAAAAAGGTCAAAGCCACTTAAAAGTGGCTGTTCTCAATGCACACCACTGTCTGTTAGCAAAGCTGAAAGCATCATGCAAAATGGCATGCTATCTTCTGGTATCAATCAACAGGACATGACACTATGACCATACATATTTCTTGTGCGTTTCAGAAGAGCAACCCAAGTTGATAGACTCAGGATGGCTCAGGAGGCAGCATGCCAGTGGAAGAAATCCACCCAGGATTTTCAAAGAAGAGCGTCTAAACCTTAATGCTGTCCAATTGCCTCCAGATGTTCGCCTAAAAGAGCGAAAAATAGACCCCCTGTCTGGACACTCTCCATCCCTGACCAGCACCGTGCATTAACTTCCATCTGGATTCATCTTCTGAATGGTTTTTATATGTAAGACACGACCTGCAGTGTTTGAAAACCCACCAAAGTGGTGGGATTCATTACAATCAAGCAAACGACTTTGCGTATTACGTTCAGATAACAAACATTTCAGCCGTTATGATTTATTGGTAGGTTTTTGTTGAAGGATTTTAAAGACTTTCAGTATCAAAAGCTAGACAAGCTGTGTAAACTGTTAGCTCAAAGCATGTACACATGCATGCGGTCTTATGAAGCAGGCTAGCTTAGCATGTCATGCTTTCAGTTGTTCGCTGGGCGTTCAGTGTAGGGGACGCATTGCAGCTGTTTGGCAGCTTGTGTCAACACCTCCCTTCAACACAATTCATTCAGTCGGCATGTGTTTTTGGTAAGTTCTGATTATCGGTCAGTGCACTGAATGGTGTATTCTATTACAAGTGTAAGTTAATACGACAAAACTGAAAAATATGTCAAATTTTGGCAGCAAATTCCTTCATTTTTGGCACTATTACAACAACTACAACATCAGTAAAAGGCTAAATTAAGAGTTATAGTTATCATCTTGATCTCATAGGCAGCATTGGAACATTGTTTAGAAATGTTTCTAAATATTCTAAGAATTCCAAGAATGTCCAGTAATTCTTGTTGAAATTAGAACATTATTTAAAGGTTCCTAAAATGTTACTTACAGAATTGTACTCACTTTTTCACTCACAAGTTTTTGTTTTTTTATTTTAGTTT
This sequence comes from Cirrhinus molitorella, assembly GCA_033026305.1. NCBI lineage: Eukaryota > Metazoa > Chordata > Actinopteri > Cypriniformes > Cyprinidae > Cirrhinus > Cirrhinus molitorella. Next base: position 34,665,869 of record CM065128.1, read on the forward strand.
CTAAGAATGTTATAATGACATTTTCTTGTTGAAATTAGAACTTTATTGAAAAGTTCCTTAAACATACCCAAAATGTAATTTGAATGTTTATTTTTAATATTCCAAGAACATTTTCTCTCATCATTATGAGAACATTCATCAAGTATAAATAACATCATAAGGACATCCCTGAGAATGTTGTTCTAAGAATGTTTTTTTTTCTCGACGATATAAGAACATATATCAAAAATTAACAAAGGTTTAAGAATGACATAAATATTACTTTGAGAACATTACTTTATATACCTTTGTTCGTAAAAGCTGTGAGAATGTTCCCTGTTAGCTGGGGTTTAACAGTAAAATAACTTAAAATAATAGATGGTCTTCCATAGCATTACAACTTCTGATCATCAGCCAATGTGTTGAACAGTATATCTATGACTATCTATGAAGTTATTAATTATTATTTGACTGCCAATGCCTTTGTGTTTTTGGCACTGTTAAAGCAATTGCAATGAAGTCTACAGTTTATAGTAAAAGTCAAAATTCCTTCAAATTTAAGACTTAGAAGTTATAGTTACCATCTCGGCCTCACAAGCAGCATTTTACAGAAGGATAATATTACTTTAAATCATTTTCTACTAACAAAAAACCTTCTATTGCATCACAACCGGTGATTTTTCTGGTGACTTCCGAATTGAATGCAATTAAAAGTACAAGAAAATCAAAGTCAGGTGTCTTCATTGAAGCATGGTGCTATAAATTCAGACTATTTTCATGAAGTCTGCAATTCATTAGCGATTAGACTGGCTTTTACAGAAAAATAAACACAGAACATGCTCTCCGTTTGACATGGCACTGCCAAACACAACAGTTAGTGTAATTAACACATCTTGGAGTTTGTAACGTGATCATGTTGGTTGTTTTGATGTAATGTGATAGACGGCTGTTTAGCAGCTGACAGCAACACTTTGTCAAGGATACAAACTACAAAAGGTGTAGCTACTTGCCACTCAGCAGGGTTGATATATCTACCACGGCTTCATATTTAATGCATGTAAACTCATTGCACTTCCAGAACAAATGTTAGAAGCCTTTTGGAGAAGCTAAAGCTTTCTGGGTATGCTCAGACACACTTACGATAAGACAAAAAAGGTTTTCAATCAAATCCAAATATATTGTTAAGAAAAATGGGTATTAAATATCTTATTTTGTTCCTATTTAGAATTTTAAAAACTCAAGTATAGTTTTTGTCATGAAAGTAGCCAAAGAAGCTGATGTGGTATTAAAAATCAAACACACACAAATTAGCTCCTGATTACAATATTCATAATATTTTTGTGATGACTGTGTGGTTTTAAAATGGAGACCACAGCATATCAAACACCATCATTCACAGTTAACAGGGAACACTGTCAGAACATTCAAGGCAAGGTTATCTTAAAGTATCGTGGTGGTATCTCTAATAGAATGCTTCTTAAAAGTTATCTGCTCTTTAATAATATTCTAAAAATGAATGTTCAGATATTTAGAATGTTCAGAATGTTCAGAGAACATTCAGAAGTAACATTCTGATAATGTTTGCAAAATGATAAAATGGAATGTTTTAAACGTTCCGAGAAACGGAAATAACTTAATCCAAATTGTTCCTAGAGTATATTTTTGTTAGCTGGGTTGGCAAGTGCTAAACTTTTTTGACACAAATTGCGATTTATTGTACTTGTATTGTAAATAGTATCGTTTCCTTTGATTATTCACCTGAAGCAATCTATCTCTTTGGAATAAAGATGGATGTTCTGTTTAGGAACTACCCAAGTTAATATAAATAGCCACATATGGAAATGCACAACCAACTTCTGGTATAGCATTTGCTCTTTTAGCCACTTAGCAAACGGAAACAGTGTATGAAAGTATTAGAATACCCAGCATGCCGTGCTTCTGTGTTCCGTGTCACACAATATCAGTTCTGTGCTGATAAGGTAAACATGACAAAACAGAATGGAAACACTATTATCACGAGCTATAACCATATGTTTTGTCTTCTCTACAATCATCAATAGTGTGCAAAGTGAAGAGTTACTAAGAAAATAAAGAGTTACTAAGAAGTGCTTCATTTCTTTCAACCTGTCCTTGATAAATGATGTATTTCAGCCTGGCTGCCATCTGTCATTTCAATGATGGGTCTGTCAGTGAAGTGTACTGACAGCTTAGACTTTGTAACCTGGTAACATAACATGCTTTTTGAAATATGAAAACAGCCAGGGCACGTTTATCAAGATGAAAAATATAATTTCATCTATCTGCATGATTTGGCATACATAAAGTATTCTATAATGAGACGATCCATATATGGCCACCGCTGTGAATTTCCCACAGTTTAAACATAGTGACCAAAAAAAGAGACTGAGATAGTCTTTGGGTATGAGTGACCCATGATAAAGTTGATGAGACCCCTTGATGGCCAGCCAACATTTTTGCCGCTCCCATTTTAAAGTGACAGATAGTTGCCCAGAAAAATAAAGATGTGCTGCAACTGGCCAAACATTTACCACTACACTTTCGGAGCCACTAAAGTACTACAGAGCCTGGACGTGTTTCAAAGCCGCAATAATTGAGAAAATCACATAAGTAAATTGGTTATCCTGTTAGCTAGTGGACCAAAACACCTATTGTGTATGAGGTGTGCAACGTCACCAGGCCTAGTAAAGACGGTATTCTGCAAATAGATATAATTGCAAAATTTAGAAAATGTGATTAAGGGAATCTTTGCATATTTTCGCACTCATTTTTATATAATGTGCCGTGTGAGTATTCACACACACTTACTAAAGAAACCTACACTTCAGTTTTCACTCAAAATAAATACTTTCTTTTTAAGTCTGATTTTATGTAATTTATTATTCTCTACAATGACTTCAATTTAGAGAAAGCTCCTCATATAGTGCAAAGGGTTCACCGCAGTCAAGTTCCATATTTCTTTTGACACGTTCACCAGTAAATCTGAATTATTTGCATTAACCCTTTAGCCTCCCCATCAGTAGATGTCTCGTGTCAAATCCTTTATTTGACAGATGTTTGTTTCAGGAGCATGTCTGCACAAGACTTCCCTTGACACACACAGCAGGGAAACATTAGCAGAAACACGCAGACAGGGATATCAAAAACACAATTGGGGGAAAAAATATGCATTCAACTTCCAGTTCATGAACAGAAAGGGCAATAACTTGAACCCACTGAAAAACTTTAAGGGATTCGACAGCACTGGCATCTCCACCACAGATTTATTTGGATTAACTATTTTAGGGATTGTCTGCCAATCTCAGCCAGATCTCGGAGCAAAGACCCAAGAGCAAAGTGTTTAGACAATGCAAAGTGCAAAGCCTTGCATTTAAGTTTTCACGTTGTTTTATCAGTTAAAGTTGAGCAACTTTTCAAATTATTGCATTTGAGCCATTTATATACTCAAATATTTATACATCTAGACAGACATAAGTTAAGATTGCACTTACAGTTACATGTAGTTATAGACAGCTTATAGTTTATAGTTGGATAGTTTATAGTTCGTATTAAAACTCTCGGAAGAGAAAAAGAGTCGTCTTGGCAATCTGTTTTGCGCATGAAAAGAAGAGCACTTTGAAAAGGAAGAAGTGAATTTGCCCGTACTGGTTTTCAATTCAGCCCGAGGCTGAGCAGTTCACATTCTTCCCAAATACACAAATGCGCAGAAAGTTCCTCACACACTTTAACGCTAATACTTTGCAGGAATATTCCAAATTACGCAGTTGTTTTTGACAGAAAACGCCTCGTCTACGACCAAATCTTCGCTGTGTGAACTTTTTCCATAGTAAATTGCACAGAAAGTGTCCTGGAGAACACGCGCAAATGCGCAACCGTGCCAAGAGCCCTCCGGATTCCCCTTCGAACGTTCCATGGAAGCAGTTCGCACAAACAAACTTTCGAAAGATACATACCGTAATAAAGGTAACCATAGCATCGGTGAGGAAATATTCAGCAGTGCCGACATGAAGGTGATGAGTTTATAACGAATCCTTTTTGAAAGTTTCCAGGTACAAAGCGCGCAGTGCGTGCTGAGAGTCTTACTGGCGAGTACAGCACGCAGATCTCTCTCCCTCTTTCTCTCTCTCTCTCTCTCTCTCTCTCTCTCCCTCTCTCTCTCTTTATCGCAACAACCATAATCTTCTACTCTCCTGTGCACATCCAGCACGGACAGATGGCTTTTATAGCGTTGCTGTGCTTAGTCCAAAGTGATGCTGTTCTCCTTAGTCAATCATGCATTTGTAAGTCTAATAACTTTCATTTTATTGATGACATTAACATGCATTTTACTCTAGCCTACATTAACTAATGACCAGTTAAGCATTAATGTAAATTCAGTGCATTAAAATGACTTTGAATTATGTTCATATTGATTTTACTTGATGTACATTCCATTTTTTGGTTTCTCCAAAGAACCTTTAAGTCCATTTTTACACTTGAAAGGTTCCATGGATGTTAAAGGTTCTTCATGGAACAATAGTTGCCAATAAGGAACATTTATTTTTAATTCTGTTCTACATTTGACGTTTGTGGACTATTTGTGATAAACTGATGAGGATGTCTAAATCTATTTGACAGAAATTTGGCAAAAGCAACCTGTTAAAGTAGCTTATTATAGTTTTAATTCTTCATAATTGTTTGGTAACAAAACAAGACAAACAAACAAAAAAACCTTTGAAGAGAATTGCTATGAAAAGTTATTCAAAAGATCCTAATAACTAGGTATGACAGCCAGCTAAAGAATTATGTTGGAAAATGAATGCACAGTTTGAGCTCACAGGCATTTACCGTGACTCAGTTGCTGAAATGAGTTGAAATTGTCACAGAATACGCAAATTATAAGAGTAGATTGAGAACACAAGTGATTTTACAATGGGTAGGGCAGGTGTGACAGGAAATAATCATCAGTCCCCCATAATCCACTCTTTTCTAATGTTAGTTGACGTTTTGTTGTATAGAATGACAACTTGAGATCTTCAAGCACCAGAGATGACATATAGGTACCTTGAGGTACCCAATAAACCATCTAAACCTTGCAGAGCAACAGACACACTGAGACAATCAATGTAAATACAAGAATGTACAACAAAGCTTGTCTATGTGACCGTCCCTCCCATGTCCCATCATTTTCATCTTTGTTTTGTTTGCTTTGAACAGTCATAGTCACTAGGTGATCCATATTCATAGTCTAAACTAGAAAATTAAATACTTGCTTGTCTAACTTTTCTAGACTAAACTTTTTGAGCCGTTAATGCAATGTGACTCTTTAGAGCAGTAAAATAACATCAAACAAACAAACAAAACCTTCAACACTTGTGCAAAAAACTATTTTAAGCAAGCCACTCAGGAGATAAAAAGTGCATCTTACCTGTTAATACTTGGTGTGAGCTTCCTGGTAACAGGTAAATTCTTGTGTGTCTTCCTCTTTATGAATAGCAGTGGAACATCAGAATTGAGAGTAAGAGTCAAAGAGAGATGTTTTTAGCCAAAAAAAAAAAAAAAAAAAAAAAAAAGTTATAATGTTATCACATGTCTTAGTCAGGACAAATTTTCCCTAATGAGGTTCTCAGTTAATGCACATAATTATGACACAATCGGTTGCGCCCCCGGAAGTTGTAGCAATTCCTCCGTTTTTTCCCAATCAGGAAGCTGATTTGTGAAATTCATCACATATTAGGAATGTTTTACAAATGAAGTCATCTTCTTTTAAACCAGTCCAAGAGGAAGATAATGGAATATTGATGCTATCAAAAGAACAGGAAATACTTCCTGTCAGTGCTTTTTTACAGCCTTTCAGAAACACTTAATTTTCTTTTTTCATTCAAGTAATGCAGCACAAAAGATCAGAGTTTACAGATGTTCAGCAATAACACCAGAACTGGATGTTAATAATTTTGTGACAAAAGCAAGCTGAGTTTCTGTTAAGTGACAAAGCACTGACATCATTTGTGCAAGTGTAACAGGAATAGTTCTGCAATCTTGGTAAATTGTGTCATTTCTGTGCCACTAGTGGCGGCAAATGCAATTGCAATCTGCCTTTCAAATTTTCTGACTTCTTTTAGTACTTTATATCAATTTCCTGTTTTTAGCATGTCAGTTTTACACTTTTTTTTTTTTTTTGTAGATTTAGAACAAAAATTAAATTTGTTTGCTATTATTTTACATGCATTTTATGTTTTTCATGTGTTCTATTATTTTGATTGCTTTAAACATGTAATTTTTCTTGTATAATTGATTTCATTGTTGGATTTTGATTTTGCCCGTTTGAAGTTATTCCTTGCAACCCATCCAGAGGCTCTTGTTGTCCATCACAAATTACACAAGATCCTTCTTCTCATGCTGCCCATGACTGGCTTTAAAGTTGTACAAAATGTCTTAGAAAACGAGTGAATCGGCAGCCCTCAGGTTGGGCCAGGTGGTGTGTGTTTGTGTTTTGTTTGAGAGGAATGCAGGGCACACCTTGCTGGCATACAGTGAGTTCTGCTAACCTCAGCGTACACAGCTACTACTGCCTATTTAAATAGTGCCACACAAAGAGACACTGGAGTAAGAACAATGCCGGCACCTGTGGTTGGTTAAAGGAGTTCCCTGTTGTAAGTAGGCTTTTTATTTAGTTTAATGACGGGGAACCTTTTGAGTAAATCTCTGCGCAGACAGCTCTGCGACTGAGTGTATCAAAACAGCGGCTGTTTGAGTATCTTTACGTCACCAATAAATTATGTGGCCCGTGCAAAAGTCAATGTGTTGCCAAATTAAATATTTATATACTTGCATTTACAAGTGTGATGGTCTATTTGCACTACATTGGTTTTGTATGTATAGTACTCGGAAAGAGATTTTAGGAATTACATGGATGAGTAATTAAGAAGCATGGAGTGATTTATGTGTTAAAAGATCTGATTTCCTTGTGCGGGCGCTTTATGCTTGTTGAGCATTCATTAAAGGATTCCTGTGAAGCCATTACATAACTTATTTTACTCATATAGAAGCAGTGATTTATTTGACATACAGTATATGGGCTAAGGTTGAACAAACATAAACAATAGGCCGTTAAGTTAATGTTTCAGGAACTTTTCTATAAGGTTCTTCCTCGTCCACTTTTAGTCCCTGCATTCAGCACCTGCACCTACAATGAGTATGTTGTTCAAAGTCCTGTTCGGGAATTGCAAAAAAAGTCGCTTTGTCGTGATAGATGGGGTGTCTCCCACCTGGCTCCGAGGCCATCAGGGTGTTGATCTCTGCCCCTCATCATAGTAAGCCATGGCTAGAGGGGAAGGTGGGAAAGACGTATCAGGGAGATTGAAAGAAAGAGGAGGGGAGGAGGGAGCGCTGCTGTCGGTACAGGTCAGATCGAGTTTCTGCCCGATTGCAACCATCACCCCAACCAACCCCAAACATGAATGCACGAATATGGCGACAGCAAATAAACAAATAAAAATGAGCAGAAACATGTCGTATGCTCTTAAAAATAAAGGTTCCAAAAGGGGTTTTTGCAGCGATGTCATAGAAGAACCATTTTTGGTTCTATTTTTGTACCCTTCAGAGAACAGTTCTTAAAACAACCATTTTTTCTTAAGGTCATTGCACACTGAGTGCGAAATTTTCGCACCAGGTTCATTTTTCTGCTTTTTTGCATCCGTAGCAAGCATTTTGATAAAAAAGGATGACGAATATGAAAAAAAAAACACATCCAGATTCTGTGGATGTTGAAACTTCTTCATGCAACCATCAATGCCAATAAAGGAACATTTTTTAAGAGTGAAGAACCAAATAATTTTTTTTCTTAGTTTGAAGGACTAAAGATCCTTTTTATGAAATGGAAAGTTTCGATGGGTGTTAAAGGGTCTTCATGAAACCACGCAATAGATGCTAGTAAATAAGCTTTATATTTAAGAGCGTATTGAAGTTTAAACTGTGTCATGATGCAACTCAGCTGTGGAAATCGTGGTGACTGGGGCCACCCAGTTCCTGCTTCCCAACTTTTATTTACTTTGTTCTCACACTTAGGCGTTCACTGGTGGTCTTTCCTCCTCTCTCCCTGTCTTGTATCCTGTGGAAGTGTTGAGTCTTTGCAGCACTGTTTCTCTTCCCCTGGGTCCCGTACCGCTTCTCCTCCCTTTTACATGAAGCCTCTTAAGCATCCGCACTGCTTTCAGTCAACTCTTCCCTCTCGCTTTGTCTTTTAAAGTGTTTCTGTTCAAACGGACCCGACCGCGGCGTTCACGCAAACACCAGGGAGTTCTCGCCGGGTCCAAACCGTCGAGGGGTTGCAGACAGGGCCTCCCTTGTGCTCTTTGTACGCCGAATCCGACAGCACAGACCACTGACCTGAAAAGCGAGCCAGGGAGTGCAGCGTAACTCAAGGCCCGGGTTCAGCTTACCTGCTGGGCTGCTGTGAGAGCGGAGTGGAGTGCTCTCTCCTCAGGGTTAGATTGCCCATTGAGATAAGAGCCAAATACCATACGAGAGTTGTTAAGCAATACTGCTACAACACAAGAGACAGATAACACGGCGCTCAGAGCCCGCTGGGGAATGTTAGCTTGCTGTGTTAAGCGGCACTGAAATCGCATCAAGACTGCAGAGGGGGTTTTCCATTTGCCTCTTTCAAAAGAGTCTTATTGTTGTCAAGTGCCATGTCTGAAAATAAAGTCAGTACACTATAGAGCAAGTATGCTATATGATATTTCAAAGCCAATTAGGCAAAAAATTAATCAGCCTATTCAAGCGTATGTTCCCATAATGCTCAAATACAAGACCATTTCAATATGTAAGATAACAAGATCTCTCACTTGAATACATTAATTCCCCTGTGGCTACAGATGTAACTAGAAACATAACGCAGTGGGGTCGCCGCACTGTTTTTCTTGAGAAAGTAGTTAAACAACAATGCTACTTTTTTTTTTTAACTGTAAAGTGAATTATTGACCCACTAATTCATTGGATTCATTCAAACCACTGATTCATTCAGGAAGCTGGGTCCACAATCACATACTTCCTCGGTATGTACTTCTGTTAAATAAGTATGGTACAAATCAGGATGTAGTACATTAGACATGTTGCCGTTGTCATGTGACCTACAGTTGTGTCGCTTTACTGCCATTCACAAATTCTATCCTGTGGCCTCATCCATTGGATGCACACTTAGAAAGTAGGGATGAGACAATAAATCAATTCGTGGATTGATTCTGAGATCTTCCAAATGCATCAGGGTTGCCAGGTTTTCAGATCAAAACCTGCCCAATTGCTACTTAAAACTAGTCCAAAAATAGCCCAATCGCGTTTTGAGGGGGGTCCCCCATTAAAAAAAAACAGCATTCCAAGGGGTAAAATACAAGTTTTTTTGGCGGGGTTCCCCTGGTAAAATTAGCATTCCAGGGGCTAAATATTGCATTATTGGTGTCGCTTCAACCCGCGGACATGAAAAACAACCCTCGGCAACAGTGGTAAAGTAGCCCGATTCCGCTGGAAAACCGCAGACTTGGCAACACTGGAGTGCATCACGTTTTTCTTTGGAATCGATTCTGAGCTTAGATTTTAACAGCAGATGGCGCTCTATTCTAGTTTTTATCCGCACACTCAAACGCTTACAAAGAAGAGTGCTAAAGAGCACTTGTGAGTTCCGCTGAGCCATGTAATTTCACCTCTGCTCAGAATGATTTTATGAACACCCTTGTAAATTGCGGTGTTTTATGAATACTGTGATTTTAGACATTTCTTTTCACATACTGTTTTTCGCCCACTATACAGTTGGGAAGTATGCATCCTCAAATGCAGCCAATTTTATACAGTGCACAGCATAAATTAGTACACCCCCTCTAAAACTTAAACTCAACAATTACTCTTTATTTAGAAGACATGTTAGGGTTCTTTGGAGATATAATGTTCCAACAAGGCTGCTTGATCAATTACCAAAGAAGAATGTCAAAATTATTCAGAAAAACAAGATTTTCTTATCAAAGTGCTAAAATGTTGTGTTGCAAAAATGAATACACCCTCCTGAAAGTTACTAAATAAAACAAACAAACAATAGTGAAGGTGATTTTTAATCAACAGATAAGTATTATTAAACCAAAACTTTAAAAGAGAAGTAATTTCCTGACAATTAAAAGTGTTACATAGCCCACTGAATCATACCTAGACTTAATGCTGACAACAATGGAACCACTTGGGAGAGAACTGTCAAGAGATTTATTTCTTAACATAAAAGAGGACAGTGGTACAAGAGGAATACCAAAGCATTGTTTTAAGTGTAAAAATATAGCAGAAGTAACACTGACATTCAAAAACAATGGATTTGTGACAAGGCTTAAGTTTTCATTTAGTGATGAGTGAGTTTTTGATATGAAAAGAGCAGGACAAACACCAAGAAAGTGTCTCAGAGCTGACAAAAGCTATCAAAAGAGTGACAGAGTAATATACAGCCTGCAGAAGTGACATGTATGGTTGTTTACCCACACCAGAAATACCTACTGTAGCCAAAGCACAATAAACTCATTTAGCTTTTTCCAAGGCCCATATTTACAAAATATAGATTCCTAAGAATCCATACTCTGGTCTCATGAGACCAAGTCAAGACCAAGCATCCAAAATGTTATGGTGTTGCTAGAGGAGGAGTACAGTGAGAAGTGTCTGGTTCCCACAGTGATGTTCAGTGGTAGTAAAGCTCTTATATAGGGATGTATGAGTGCTGAAGGTGTGAGGGAATTGTGCTTTATCAATGCTGTCATTAATTCACACACCACTGTGTGATGTAATACAAAAACCTGAAACAGAAGATGCTACCTTTACCTCAATTCCTGCGTTTTTGGCCATTTTTTTCAATATGGCAATGAAGATATATATTCTTTAAAGGTGAAAATCCTTTAGTGGACATGTATTCCACCCAATCTTAACACTCTTGAGCAGCTGTTGGGTATTCTGTAGAGAAGAGCTGAGCAACACTCCCCATTAAAGACCAGGGCATTTAAGGTGGTCTTCCTCCAGGAGTTAAACAGGACAGATGTGACCATTTGTCATGAACTTGTACACTCAGTGCCAAGAAGGGTCAGAGCAGTGTACTTAGAGTAATGGAGGACATACTAGGTACTAGTACATTATACAATTGCTGAATTAAATCTAGGGTGTACTCATTTCTGCAATCCTTCATTTAAACAAAATTTGCCAATTTACTTATTTTACAGAAAATATTGGCATATATTTTTTTTGTTTTTATTAAGTATATGTTTAATAAATTTTAAGTTTGCTAATCTTTCCATGAATTCTATTAGTAATCATTAAGTAAATACATCTTTTGTATTTATTTAGAGGGGGTGTACTCATTTATGCTGTGCACTGTAAGTGAGTCGTTGAATAATTCAATCAACCGATTTGTTCAAAAACACTGATGCATATAGGGATGAAATGCCTGTTGATTTGAGACAAAATCAGACAACACTGGTCACGCTGTGGCTTCTGTAACGGAGTTGTGTTGCCACTAAATATTTATTGCAGTGTTTTATAGAATGGTCTTCTGTGTGCATAGGCAGAGGAGAATATACACTAGAACCATTAATAATTTCTCTAAAAAGTCATAACTTAGACAAATTGTACTACCATGTTTTGAATGTTTTGTTTTTGAATATTTTTAATTGTGCACCTATTTGTTTTTGGGTGTGTATGCTTTACATGATTTGCATTGAGCCTACAGGCATAACCAGGAATCTGCACTGGCAGAACACCAGAGAAAGCCCTGCACATTCCCTACTCCTTACGTGTTTGTTTTTGACATATTTACGCTGATTTGATTTGATTAATACGAGTACAGTAATCTCAGCCGTGTTTAGCACTCACTAAATACAGAGTCCTGTTGGTTGGTTTTCACTTCTTTTTTGCATGTTGGAAATGTTGCAATATCATGCTTTCTGTCCTAGAGTAATTTAATCAGCGTGTGGACATTATGGTCACCTGGGTAGCAATGTTATTAAAAGCCACTAGAAAACATTGTTTTTTGCACTTATGCAACACTGATAACCTGACACAGGTGAGCCTGAGACCGTGGGTTCAGAAGGGTTCATCTGACTCGCTAGCACAGTAAAGCGATAGGGAGTCTTAGCACAAAGATATTCTTACCTTAAACGCTAATCAACCGTCACACCGTGTCTAGAATTTTCCCTTTAAGGTACATAACACTTTGATAATACAATAGTTCCTGATGCTTTTCCAAATCAGTGTCAGGCTGTTGAACACACAGTGAGCATAAGGAAGAGGGTGCAAGTAAATTTCCACAGCATCTTCTATTCAATAAATAATGTTTGTTGTCAGTTTTAAGCAGGCGAGGTGTGTAACCGTATGTGTGTGCATGGGTTGGTGTCATATATACTCCACATGGTGGGCAAGTGGGTCTTTACCTGGACTTGACAGGCGAGAGCAATTCCACGAAACGTAATCTGAGGATCAAAGCTTGGCCTAGTCCAGTCTGTGGTCAGAACGTTCCTGAAGCTTTCCAAACTGCCATATAGGGTCGTCTTGAGTTTCACCTCAGTTCAGAGTTGGAGTTCTTATGATTCACTTCATCATAGCCACGTTCGGCATGCAGCAGGATTGAATTTCATGTCTTTTTTCCCTCAGGTGTTTGGATGGTTCACTGTGTGCCCACATTAAACTTGGGAGTGACTATAATACCAAGCTGACTGATTAAGCAGGTGTACACAATGTGGTCAAGTATGCATACTAACTATGCATGCTAAAAAGAGGAATAGTGTCTAATCAGGGTGAAATCACATACGTTTTAACACATGCATGCGTCTGCTCGTCTACGCAGGAGTGGCTGTCTTTGCATTTGGCTACAAAGCCAAGTGTGGAAACTTGAACACAGATAATTATAGTGTGGAAACTGAACTGTCTGACAGCTTTAACTTGTCATTAATTGGATTTTGCCAGGGCAAAACCATTGAGAAGTTTAATGGGCCTACCACAACTGCTACTGTATGCTGGGTTTTCAAGAAGCAGCCACTTTACAAGTTGCAAGTTTGTTTTAAACTTGTTTTAGCTTGAAACATATAATAACAAATACACAAGCACTGACCAAAAAAAAAAAAAAAAAATACAGATTATAAAACCTGTGACACACATTCATTTGATCATCATCCTGTTTCTGGAGTGGCTCCAGCTGCTTAATTTTTCCCTTCCCTCTATAAGCGTTTTGTTTAGAAATATCATGTGTTTAAAATAATTTTTATTTAAATTACATCTAGCTGTTGCATCAAAAACAGCTTGATACTGAATCTATTTACTTTGCAAGCTAAAATATGAAACATGATTTCTCTAAATGCTCTTTTTTCAATACAGTATAAACAAGGAATTACATTTTTCTTTATCCTGAGTTCGTGTCATGTCCTCTTCAAAGAAAAGTGAAGTGGGAGATTTGTCTGTTTCGAGTGTCTCTTCATGGAAATGATCTTGTATTTCACTGACAGTCAGTTATCACACAGGTAAATATTTTTGTTGGATCTTGAACTGAAAGTTGATTTCAACACCTAAGAGATTCGGAATGTCATTCGGCAGCCAGCGAGGCTGAAAATGCCGCATCTTTGCATCTCCCTGCCAACACCAGTAGACATTTTCAAACTCACAAATCAACTTCTAACATGTATACTTTTTATAGTCATTTCTTGTGCAGATTCATCCTGTCCAATGAGTAATTTTTTTATGTTCAGGGTGCCCTTTTTGCCCACAGATGTCTGATAATCCAGCGGATGGTGATAAGGGTGACAGAAAGACCTTGAGTGATGGTAGCGACACCAGGATCGATAGACTGAATCCGAGGTTAGAGCTGACTCTGATATTATCAGCGCTTGACGTATGGTAAACTGCGTCATCATCTTTGTCTTTGTCCTCTTTAATAATCATTAAAGGTCCTTTTAGGAGACACAAAGGAGGTCTAATCCATATGCCTTTCTGGATTTAATGACAAAAGGTGGTTGGAGATTGTTTTGGTTATGGGTAAAGGTGGATGAAATGCTTTTTCTCAGTTTCTAAAGAGATGCTTAGAGGTTAGTCATTCTCTAAATAATAAAGGTTTCAAAATTCCAACTTTCTAAATTATTTAAAAAATCTAAAGAACCCTTTTTTCACAATAAAGAAACTTTTGTGAAATTAAAAGGTTCTATAGATTTTAAAAGTGCTTTATGGAACCATTGATGCAAATAAAGAACCTTTATTTTTAAAAATGAAATTGAGTTTTACGCCATATAAGAACCATGTGTGGGTCTTTAAAGAACCTTTTAGTGAACAGTTCTTCATAGTCTGAAGAACATTTACTAATTAATAATCTAACAATTAAGCATTTTTAACATCTATGGAGTGTATAAAAAACCTTTGTGGAATGGATTTTTTTTCTATAAGGTGTCAATTGTTCTTGATAGGATTCAATGCCAGTAAAGAACCTTTATTTATTAGTGTATATGTCACTTCACATGTGGACTGACAGCAGAAGACGTCACAGAATAACAAAGTGTGAATGTTTTTTCTGAGTAGCTTCCACTCAAATGCAAGCATATGCAACTCCTCTACAGACTTCACATTCTGAGTGACTGTAAGCAAGAATCCTTCCCTCCCTGTAAATATTTGGTTGTTCACAGTGATTAATTGAGGGTGTGCTGTTGTTGTTGTTGATTATGATGATGTTGATGTGTTGGTTTCGTAGTTCCTTTAACAAATGTGTTCCACCACATATTGGCATTCTGCAAAAATGTTGACATTTAGTAACACCTTAATACTATATTAGTATTGTTTCTACTGTAATACCACAGTAAATTAGAATAAGATGTTCCTTCGATCAGCCTAATCAATGTTTGTTTATGTTCAACAACTGGTTTTTGAAAGAATCTTCTTTCTTTTTTTTTTGTATTTTGTTACTCAGTCTTAGTAGGTAACAAAATAATGATGCTACAAAATAATGATGATACAAAAAATGCTCTGCTAGGATTAAGTTTAAAAAATAATACTTTAAAGTATTAGTTTCAAAAGCAAAGATGTACTCACCCTCAGCCCATCCAAAATGTAGATGAGTTTGTTTCTTCATCAGATTTGGAGAAATGTAGCATTACATCACTTGCTCACCAATGGTTTCTCTAAATGGGTGCCGTCAGAATGAGAGTCCAATCAACTGATAAAGACCACTCCATTACACTCCAGAATTATCCAAACCACACCAGTCCATGAATTAACATCCTGTGAAGAGAAAAGCTGCATGTTTGTACTGCAAGAAACAAATCAATCATTAATGCACCCTGAGGAGTAATTTTTTAGCAAATTTTTATTTTAGGGTTAACTATTCCTTTAAATGTACCTTATTTAACTTCGGACATAATTTGAAAACACTGCACTGATGCACAGTACCTGTGCTGTAGGCTGTAAATGCACTGCATTCCCTCATATGGTTGAAGACAGACAAATGTGAGGATAAACAGCCTGATGCATAACAAGAGGTTTTCAGATCTGTCCAGTGAGTTTTTATAATCTCGTCTAAACAACTCCTCAGACAATAACAGCAATATCAGTTACAGCAGTGTGGAACTTTGTCATGGCCTGACGTGATTCAATTTGCTCTGATTTCAGTGATTAATTTCACTGACTCCCATTTAGCCTGAATTATTTTTCATATATTTGTTCTTGAGCTTTCAAATGTTCTCTTGCCATTTATTTTTGCTTAGACATCTGTCAGTCAGTGTGTGTTACTTGCCATTTATTTGTAATTATTTGTGAAATTTACTAGCAGTTTCTAAGTAAAAATTGTTTTCTGAAGTAAATCCTACAGAAAATTTGTTTCAGTATATGTATGCATAAAGCATACTTTAATATATACTTAATATGCATTTTGCTATATATAGCAAGATAATGCATAAAGCCTATGCATATTTAAATTATTGCATAAATATATGAACATAAATTGCATAAAGAATATTCACATTAAAATGCACTGAATTGAAAACTAATTTCACAGGAATTCACTGAATGTTTAATTTGGCACTCTTGCAGTTTATGAATGACACATGTAGGAATATCTTCAGTACTCATCTCTAAACAGCTTTGAGCATGTTGCTTAATTAAATGTCAGGATTAATTTACAGGTTTAAACTGACTTGATTTCATCCTTAGACCGTGCAACTCTTTTTTTCTTTCAGAAAGTATCTATAGAAACAATATTTACAAAAATATGCAGATTTTGGAGTTTTAATCTATTTCACAAAAACACTTGACCGCTGACTTCATTGTTTTTTCATGCCCCATATTTGAACAACTGGAGACCCCCATAACCCTTTGATGTCACACGTTAGACACTTTTGGCTGCAGAATGTAATTTAGAGTTTTTCCAAACTGCATGTGTGTGCATGTGCAAATGCAAGTGCATATTTGTGCTTTAGCAGTATGTTCGCTCTTCTGTTCCAGCTGTCAATACTTAAATTGTAGTGTAAGGTAATTTAGCCTAAGGATCACTGTACAAGTTCTGAGGAAGTTGGAAACAGGCATGGCATTATATTATAGAGCTCAAAAAACAAAAATAAATTGCATTCTGACCTCATTTACCTTTATGTACTTTTTTGCATCTAAGTGTGCAGTTCAGTGCCTTATCTGGATTATTGGGTTGTAGCTTAATGTATCCCACGATGCAATTATATGAAATATCCTCCAATATCACGTGTGGGACTAACCAAGCCTCTGAAAGCCTGTTAGTTCAAATCCCCATGTTTTAAATCTCAGTTTCACTCTTTTTTTGTATGTAATCCAGCTTATCAACTGGTGATATTATATTAGTATTTACTGCACTAGCGCATTTGCCACAGGGTCAGTATGTCACGACAACTTAAGTCTCTATATTACATCAAGACTTTCTGCGATTTTACTTGATTGGCCAACATAATGGGTCATTCTCAGGAAACACGAGTGCCATTTGTGCAAGAAAATAACAGTAGAATGTATGTATTATTTTAGATAAATTGTCAATATCAGTGCAAAAATAGTTTAGCCTGAAAATGTATCTACTGAATCTGATTGCATACACCACATTATTCAGTTATGGTATTTTTGTGCTTCAAAAAATATTACAATATTTTATATATTAATATTGTTTTTGAAATACATAAAACAGTTAAATTAAAAGAAAGACATGATTACAGCATCATTAAGTATAAGAATTATCTATAAAATATTTTTAAAGATTAAATCAGAATTTTAATATATATCAAATTTAAATTTAATGGAGATTTGTCTCTGTACTGTTGTGCCAATTGTTTATATTGATCGTTCTAATATCAAACTCATCTTTCACACAATAAATCAATAACTTTCTAATTTCATTCTGCTATTTGTATCCTGGTTACCATATCCTGCTTTCAATTTACCCTCATTTTATCTCCATTAAAACGCAGCCATTGAGCATTTGTCCACCTCCACATCCGTGAGTCTGAATAAAGGCCATTGGAAACTCACTCCAGCAGTTCTGCTCCGTATTACTTACATTATTTGCATTTGATTATGGAAGATTCTCAGAGCAGCTCAATGAGCAGGTCACTGATGTGTACCTGACCGACCGAAGAGCAGGAACCCGAAGAACGGACGTCATTGTTCCTCCTCACTCTCCTTCTTCTATGTGTGTGTGTGTGTGTGTGTGTGTGTAGATATCGGGATGTATTTTCCCGCGTCCCTCTGTTGCTTTCTTCTCGTCAGAGGAGACGTGGTTACCTGGTTCTTCTGGTTTCCTCTGAGGACATCTAAAGGTGAAAGCTGAGAGCTACAAAGACGGAGGCAAATGTGAGGTTGTGATGTCTTGGCAACAGAAAGTATTTGAAAACAGGGTTATTGTGTAATCAGAAAAGGAATTTGGGAGGCAGTTTAATTTGGCCTATGGCTGTCATACAAACATGTTGAAGAGAATATGGTACAGGTTAAAGGAATAGTTCATCCAAGATGTTCATGTTTCTCTTTCTTCTTTCACTTTCTTTTTTTTTTTTTTGAGGAAAACATTTCAGGATTTCTCTCCATACAATGGACTTCTATGGTGTCCCCGAGTTTGAACTTCCAAAATGCAGTTTAAATGCAGCTTCAAATGGCTCTAAACGATCCCAGCCGAGGAAGAAGGGTCTTATCTAGCAAAACAATTAGTTATTTTCAAAACAAATCGACAATTTATATACTTTTTAACCTCAAATGCTCGTCTTGTCGAGTCTTCGCAAAGTGCTTGTGTAGTCTGTGTGAATACAGTTAGGGAAAAACTTTGTTTTCTTCCCCGACTTCAAAATCGCCCTACATCGCTGCAGAAGTAGCAACCCAGTGTTTACAAAGTGAACATACAAAAAAGATCAAACACCCTTTACAAAAAAAGGTAAAACAGCATTTTTGAAGCTGAAGACAAAAACAAAATGGGAGTTTTTCGACATATCCTAACTGTATTGACCCGGATCACACAGAATACGCATGCGCATCGCAGAGACGAAATAAGACGAGCATTTAAGGTTAAAAAGTATATAAATTGTCAATTTGTTTCAAAAATAACCAATCATTTTGCTATATAAGACCTTTGAAGCTGGATTTAAACTGCATTTTAGAAGTTAAAACTCAGGGGCACCTAAGAAGTCCATTATATGGAGAGAAATCCTAAAATGTTTTCCTCAGAAAGAATTATTTCTTTATGACTGAAGAAAGAAAGACATGAACATCTTGGATGACAGGGGGGTAAGTACATTATCTGTAAATTTTTGTTCTGAAAGTGAACTAATCCTTTAAGACTAGCATTTACCTCAACATGCTTTGAGTAATTAACATAATTGCATATACATTTAACAATTGCGTAATTACGTAAACAACCGAACCAGTTCATTGAATCAAACTGTTGATGCTGTGGATTACAGGTAATAATATTATAAATAATTTAGATTTTTTTTTTCACCAATTGTTTCTCTTTATAAGACCTCAATTTATTGTCAGATATTAATTTTGTGTTGCTTGTATGCTTTTTTGACTCTCGAAGTGACGGTAGCCATTGACTTGTATTTTATGAATTGCCAGTCATATGATCATCGTTTACCTGTCATTATGCACTAAAAAGAATGTACACAGCTTCTCAAAAACAAAAAATACTTGGTCTATGCATAGAGATGTCAATGGTCAACTAACAGCAGGAGCCTTAAGTCTTAATGCCAAGATTCCTTTGGCTCGACTGTCTTTCAGTGTCACTCAATAACATCTCAGGGGTTTGTGCGGCGTCCTCATCCCATCAGTGAACTGCTTTCTTCATTTCCCCTCCCCAGTTCTTCCTTACTAAAAGCAGAGGGAGAGTGGGAATTGTCCTCTTAAATTGTCCGACTTTTGACAGCTCACTCTGTGCAGTTCGGGCAGCTTCTGTGAGATGTAGAAACTAGAAAGTGGAAATTATTTATAAATTCATGTCCACTGTGGAAATGAAGAGAGGTTTTGCTGCTCTTGCGGGTGAAGTGTTTAATTTTTCTTCTTTTAGTCCATTTTTGGGGGTAGACAGAGGATATTTATATGAAGGAAACAGTCATGTGTTTGGTTAGCAGCATGTTTTATTGTGTTTGCAACAGCTGTGGGAAATTGCTGTCGGCTTTGCTCTTTGTGGCACAAAACATACTTAAACATGTCAATATTTTGCCTAGAGCAGCTAAACGCAAAACAGATTTTAAGTAATGCAAACCTTTTAATAAACATCTATATTTATTTTTTATTTGTGGATGTTATGATTCTGTTCATTCATATATTTTATTTTTTCATTTTTTTTACCATTTCTAAATTGGTTCATTTTTGTAATTATTTGTGCATTTATGTAATTGATTTGCTGCATTTTTTAATGGAAATAAGGCATGGTACTGCATACACATTATGCACTCTTATACAATATGTTTGTCTTACTGCTGGCGATAACAACAATTCTTTCACACCAGCTTTACAGTAAATGAGCAACGGCAATGTCTATATGTGTATTTCTACTGCAGGAGTTACATGCTTGTGCTAACTTGCAGGTACTGGCACAAAATGAGACCCAACCACCCAAATATACACTTTCACTGGTAGGAAGTGGTTGATTACTTCCAATATTAGTCTTATTTGTCTCTCTGTGTTTATGTCTGGCGTCATATCCACGTCTTATTCAACTGTGTGTGTCGTTGCACCCATTTTAAGAGCAGGGCATTGTTTCCACGAGGAGGGCTGGAACCTCCTTTATAAGCTTATGATTTTACGTGCTTTGTGTCGTTAAGCACACAGGACAAAATTTACAATGAAACCATTAATCAAATACATAGTCTGCATTAGTTCCCATGCTCTGTTTATGAGTCCGTGGGGACGAACAGGCAAAGCGTATGTGTACATGTGCAATCGCAAGAACTATTTTAGCCGCAGAAAAAAAAATCACTTTGCGGGTCACAAACCAAGTGACCTTTTAATAATAGATTTTTATCAGACTAATAAATTTCCATTTGCTGAATGCATGGGTGAAGCTCTTAATGTGTATATGACCTTTCTTGTAGATGAGTCAGTGAGTGGGCACGTCTGCTTGATTATAGTTATTATTACCCCAGAGAACAGCCCTGTCTGCACTTGTCTGCTCTTTACATTGACATGTTATGATTGTGTTTGTGTCTCTGAATGACACGTAACTTCTTGTCATATAAAGAGAAAGTTAACGAATGAGAAACTGAGTGAGCGAAAGTGAAAACGGCAGACCAACAGCACTGACCGATCAACACACAGTCTTTGGTCAGCTCTAAAAAAGTTCTTGAACTCATAAAAGTTTGGGGAATCTCTGGGAATTCTGAGAAAAAAAGTTCTGAGAAAAAGAGATTTGCAAGATATGAATTCAAAATCAGATTTTTTTGTTTCAAAATAAAAAGATATACAATTCAGAATTACAAGACAAAAACTCGCAATTTTGAGAAGACAGAAATTGCGAGATAACTCGATTATAAGAAAAAAGTCATAATTGTGAGATATAAAGTTGGAATTGCAAGATATAAATTCAAAATTCTGACTTTTTTCAGAATTGCAAGATATAAACTCGCAATTCTGAGAAGAAAAGTTGGAATTGTGAGATATAATTCAGACTTTCTTCTCTCAGTTTTCAGAAAAAAAGTCAGAATTGAAAGATATAAAGTTAGAATGACAAGTTTAAACTTGTAATTTTGAGAAGAAAATTCATAATTGTGTAATAGAAACTCAGAATTTGAGATATTAACTCAAAATTCTGAGAAAAAACTCATAATTGTGAGATATAAACAGAATTCTGACTTTTTTCTTTCAATTCTGAGCAAAAAGTCATAATTGTGAGATATAAAGTTGGAATTGCAAGATATAAATTCAAAATTCTGACTTTTTTCAGAATTGCAAGATATGAACTCGCAATTCTAAGAAGAAAAGATATAAACTCAGAATTCAGACTTTTTCTGCCAAATATGAAAAAAGTCACAATTGCATGATTTAAAATCAGGACTACAAGATATAAACTCAGAATTTCAAGACATACACTTGTAATTTTGTTATAAATTTAGAATTCAGACTTTCTTCTCTCAATTTTCAGAAAAAAGTCAGAATTGAAAAATATAAAGTTAGAATGGCAAGATTTAAACTTGTAATTTTGAATTGTGTAATTTGAAATATTAACTCAAAGTTCTGAGAAAACAGTCATAATTGTGAGACATTAACAGGATTCTGACTTTTTTCTTTCAATTCTGAGCAAAAAGTCAAAATTGTGAGAAATAAAGTTGGAATTGCAAGGTATACATTTAAAATGTTTACTTTTTTTTTTTTTTTAAAGAATTGATAGATATAAACTTGCAGTTCTAAGAAGAAAATATAAAGATTACAAGATATAAACTCAGGCTTTCTTCTGTCAAATAATAAAAAGTCACAATTGCATGATTTAAAATCAGGACTACAAGATATAAACTCAGAATTGCATAGCCATAAATAATTTTGAGTAGAAAATTTGGAATCGTGTGACAGAAACTCAGAATCACAAGATGAACTCTCAATTCTGAGTAAAAAGTCACAATTGTGAGATATAAACATTATTTAGAATCTTTCTCAGAACTGTAAACTGCATGAACTCAAAATGCTAAGAAGAAACGTTGGAATTGGGAGATCAATTCAAAATTCTAACAAAAAAGCCACAATTACTTTTTTATATTTTGTTATTTCATGGCAGAAACAAGCTTTCAGGTACCACATTGAACTAGAAGTAGAAAGACTGAAATAGTATTTTCTTCTGAAACATACTCCAACAATTTTTGAAAAAATCTAATGTAGCAGATTAACAACATTCATGTCAAAGGCCTTTTTGATAAAAGTGACATGGCTTTTCATATGATCCTTAACAAATGACCAGTTTCAAATGGAAAAAAAACATTGCTTGTCTCCTCTCTCTTGCACATCTTTAATAATAAACTTTCACCTGTAAAGCACACACACACACAAATTGTGTAAGCCTTCACTTCCTCACAGAGTAATCCTGCCGGAAACGCAGAGGAAGTGTGATTACGCCCCGTCATGCATGCATGGATTATGACATGTAGATTATGGTGCAGTTCTGCAGGAGCAGAATGGAAGAGCACGTCAGGGGGAGGGATTCACACATGTAGCCCTGCTCTCGTATGACGGGATGAATAAATAATCCATGTCTGCACCGACGGACGCTGGATTGAGGGATTACTGTGGCCATCACTCGGCCAGTTAATTAACGAAACGGAAGTATCTCCACTTCTGAATAAAGTCATTACTGGGTCACTGGGTGGAACAGGAAAGGGGTTTTCCACAGGAACTTCAAATAAGTGGGAAAACAGAAGTCACATTACATAATTCTGTTTTATGTGCACACATCAGCCTTCAATATCATGTTTTTTTAATGTATTATTTAATATATTTATTTTTTATATTATATTTTTTTTTATCAGTTGTGATGATAAAAAAAATTAGAATAGAATTCAAATACAATTTTGTAATTTAAAAAATCTGAAAACAAGCCAAAAACAAAATGTAAGATTTTTCCCTATTTCTAGGTCACTAATTGTAGTATATTTATGTCATCTAACCGTCAGATGTTCTTGCTTCCATTGAAGTAGAAGAAACTTTGAAATCATGCAGGAGAACTTAATCATCAGGTGTTTTGTCACACAAAATACTCAGAAATTTGAAAAATGTATTTGAATCAGATCGATTTCTGACCTCTGTGAGCTTTAAAGCAATACCTTGACGACCAGAAAAACAAACTTGGTCAGTCGCAACATTCCTAGGTGAATTGCCCTGTGAGACAAATTGGGCCCTGAGGAAATCATACGTGGAGTAAATACAAGCAGAACTCGGCACCTTGCCAGTCTCAACAGGCACGTCTGCCCATTCGATCAGTACACTAAACTCAGACCATTCCAGAATCCCTTGGGAAATCTGCATCCAACATTTTCTCACAATGACACAGCAATGCATAAATCCTGCACAAATGTCACTCTGGGTTTATTTGGGTCTTTGGGGGAGATGAAACACAATAAAGCTGAAGGAATTTTAAGGCCTGTTTGATTCATATATGTCTTTCATTTTGAAACTCTGTATCTTCATATTAGCCAGAGTCAATGAAAACATCGCTCCTCATGTGGATTTATGAACACTATCATGTTTTATAGATTAATTATCAGATGCCGAAGAAGCACGGTGGCGCCTGCTGGAGACCATTAAAATAAAACCATGTCAATAATGTCTTTGTATGGAAGAGAAGAGCCAGTGTTTGCGCCCATGATAATGATGATGACATGTTTATATTTATGTTTTTCTCCCTAAAGGAAATCATAACCCTAAATACTTTCTTAATAAAAATTATATCAGCTCAACATGATCTTTCTCAGCTTGTGGCAAAAAGTAGTAAAAATCATGTCATTTTTTCACATGTGAGCTTCATGGAAAACCCAATGAAAGGCCTTACATTTATTTAAATATGCTTTCAAAGTTTTATATAAGTATTTATATTATTAATAATAGGACATTTGTTCCCACAGTCAGCTCCTAAACTGTACGAGTCCATGAGAGAAGTAAAACTAGGCTAGGACAATGGCGACACCTAGTGTTCAGTCATTTCAAACGCTATAAAACAAAGAAAAAGGAAGGCAAGGGTCAACTAATTCCCTCCATTTTCGTCAGTTCATTAAAATTAACCAGAAATCTGGAAAGTCCCCAGTTGTTAATTGTTTTAAATATGTTTCTTCTCATCTGAGGCCTACCGCACATTTGTCATGAACAATGATTCTCGTAAACTGTTGGTAACCGCAAACAGGTGTCGACATTACGCAATAGCTAACTATTAAAAGCTTAGCCAGAAATGTTTTAGAACTCTTTGCATGCTCACACATAGTGATGCTGCTAAATATATTATATGATTGTAGTTTTCTGTGCAAGGTTTAACAATGAAACGCACAAGCTGTCTGAGCTCAGATATAAACGAGTTGTTAGCCTACTCACCGAATTTATCCGACTTTTACTGCAGTGATGGTCAGTTAGAAATTCTGAGAAACCTTAATGGGTTCATTACTTCATACAGCAGCCACTGAAAGCTTTTGGGCCTGTAATCACACTAAAGAATGTCGCATGTAAAGCTGGTTGCTTATTGGCTGTAACTTATTAAACCGGCTTTGTTTTTAGAAGAAAATATGGCAAAATATTCTAAAGAACTGTATAACATAATGGTCGTGGTTAACTTGATTGTCTACACCTGTGAACTTCAGCTGTTTAATAAAAATAAAGCTACTCCATTTGCATGATGAATTTGTTAGGCCTGAATGCTTTTTTTGTTCAGAGTCTATTTTCTCACAAGATAGTGGTTGCTGCAAACAAAAAGCATCTAAACACCCTAAGTTTTAAAGTGAACATTTAACAGTGCTCATTTGCAATTTCATGTTTGAAAGTTACAGAAGAGGAACTTGCTGTACATTCTGAAGTCTCACAACAAACTGATGCAACACAGCAGCCACAGGAGAGCACAATTAACTCAACTCAACACTGGTTATATTAGTGAGATTTAGGCAACTTAAGCAAGCGTAGAGGCCTTGATTTGACATTTTAGACATCGAATGATAGACAATTCTTTACAGTATGTAAGAAGTATGGAAAAGACTAGTAATGTGTCCAAAAAAAAAAAAAAAAAACATTCTACAAAGCAAATATTATGCATGTTATACTCAAAATCGAGTTGGGTGTGAGTGGATTAAGGACTTTTAACAGATGATAAACTCTTAACTATCTAGTTTTTAAAGAGTTAAATATAAAACCTCTTCAGGCTGGATGAATTTTACATTTCAATTACTCATGAGGCCTGAAAAACTGTGGCTGGAGTAAATGTTGGAGTGGAAACAACAGAAATAAGTAGAAACCAAAGAGGGTTTTTTTCCATACTTGCACGTCTTTTATTCTCTGTGGGGCATTTGTGATCATCCACTACTCATAAGCACCAAAGATTAATAGAGAGAAGAGCAACATTCAAAAGGATGTTCAACTGCAGGAGCATTTAGAATAAGAGCATCCAAAAAGAGAAGAACGTAATGACAACGTGTGTCATCCAGATAACAAATGAATAATTTACCAAGGACAGATCAAGAGAAAATGGCTGGACATGACTGAAAAATGAACACACAGTGTCAGCAAAAACAACAGAAAATTTGTTAACTTTATAAGATTAAATATGGATCTGGGTTTTTGGCCTGTGGGATGCAACTGCAGCATTTCCTAGTCATTTAGCATTAATATTTTTCATATGTGATTTTCTTAGCTTTGAAGCATAAGTAAACATACACAGTGCATCGTAGTGAATACTGCTGATCTGAACATGCAAATAGAGTTTTAATGACACAGAAGCTTTAATCGATTGTGTTTGGTGGATATTATTCCCAGATGTTTAGGTAGTGTTTCACTAAAAAGAAAAACAAGAAACAGCCTTCATAAATTCAAGTTATAAACTTCATGGAAGCATTCAATTATCCAATATTGTTCCTAAATGAAGATGTTTTGTAATATCTGGAAGCATAATAGAGATGTGCTTTCGTGGTTGGAGTTTTCAAATGTATCGATACAAAGATTCAAATAAGTGCTCGTCTGTAGTCGACAATTCATTATCGGCGCTTTGTGGTGCTTCCAACACAATTCATGCTTCTGCTCATCTGGGGAAAGTGCACATTAGGAGTCCTTGCGTTTGGACCGTAGAGGCCCAAGTTTCTTGCAGTAATGGACTTGCGAGGGGTTTTGACACAAGGGAACGGAGAGAAGATCTGCTGGGATTTCGAAGGTTCTTCTGCCAACATTGAAGGGCTTCTTTTGAGGAAGCCTCCGCTACTTTCTGAGCTGGAGGAGTCTGAACCTGGACGTTGGCTGGATGGGAGTGGAGCTGAGGTCGTGGGTTTGGGCTCTACCTGTGGTTCTGGTGGTGGAGTTGGTGTATTCGGATTAGAATCTGATTCTGGTGGTGGAGTTGATGTGGGTGGATCAGAAGCTGGTTCTGAAGAGGGTGTAGTTGATTCAGGAGCTGCTTCTGGTTGTTGAGATGGTGTAGCTGGATCAGAAGCTGCTTCTGGTGAAAGTTCTGGTTCCAGTTCCAGAGAAGACAACTGCTTGTCGATCTCCTGGAGATCTTCTCCTTCTTCAGTGCTGTGGTCTTGTTGAGAGACATCTGAGCTTATGGTCTCCACTTTCTCTTGTTCTTCATCATCATGTCTTCCCTCTTCAGATGCTTCTTCTGTTTTGCTCACATCAGTTTGTTCATCTTCTATGTCTAGAGAATCATCCAATCCAAGCTGCGCACGCGCCCTGGCGATGTTCCTCCGGTGTGCGCGCACGTGTGTGCGCCAGGGCGAATGATGTCTGGCCCGAATCATCTGATCCTGGCTGGGTGTGGAGTGGGCTTGAGGACCTCCTCCATTATGGATGATACTGTTCTTTGAGGATCGCTGACCGGGTCTGGGCCTCCTGCCCAGGAGAAGATGGTTGACCACAGGGGAGGGTCCGATTTGGGAAGGAAGGATACTGGTGGCTGGGCACTTATCTGTGAAGAATCAATATCAGAGAGTAAGAAAACACCAGTAATTGTAAACAGACTGTCAATGTCACATGAAAATGTTTGGAACCGATGTTACTTCCATAATGTGTCATAAACAGAATATTTGTGACCCTGGACCACAAAACCAGTCTGAAGTAGCACTATTCTCACTATTTAGATTTTTTTTTTTACCCCCTCAGATTCCAGATTGTCAAATATCTCGGCCAGATATTATCCTATCCTTATTTATTCAGCTTTCAAATTATAACTTTATAAACTTCAAATCTCAATTTCAAAAATTACCCTTATGAATGGTTTTGTCATCCAGGGTCATATTTGAGGTTAAAAATATAGGATTAGGCTTTGTCATGACAGTGAAAAAGAAAAGTGCTTTCAAAATGACAAAAACAACTGTTTTAAACTGTTCAAAAGTTTAGGGGTAAGTACATTTTTTATTTTAATTTCGCAAGCACTCCATGCTTTTATAAAGCAAGGATTTGTTAAATTCATCAAAAGAGACAGTAAATATATAATGTTAAAAAACTAAAGTCAACTTCAAACTAAAAAAAAAGAAAAAAAAAGAAAGAAATCTGTTATAATAATTTCAAAATTATAAATAATTATACATAAAATATATAATAGAAATATTACAATAATACAAGTAATAAAAAAAATTATAATTAAATAAATTATAATAAAGCGTGTGTGTGTGTGTGTGTGTGTGTGTGTGTATATGTGTATGTATGTATGTGCGTATATATCAAACAATTAACGCATCCTAAATAAAAGTTTATGTTTACATTCCATATGTTTGTGTACTGTGTATATTTATTATGTATATATAAATAACACACATGCATGTATATATTAAGGAAAAATATTATATCTAAAATATTTGTTTATTTATAATCTGTAATGCTTTTATTTTGGATGTGATTAATCGTTTGACAGCCCTTACATATATACATACATATATATATATATATATATATATATATATATATATACACATGTTATGAATGGCTAAAAACAATGTGTTCTGAAAATAAATAGGGCCATGAATTCATGATGATTTTAATTCTCCAGTATGTCCTGTAAAGGTGCTATTGCAGTATATATTGCAATAATGTATGCAAGTAATATATTGGCATAATATTCCAAATCTTTTAAGAAATGAAAGAAGAAAAAGAGAGGGGGAAAAATTATAATAATTAACAAGTTTTAGACTGTACCAATTCCCTGAAAAGCAAAAAATCTTGATTTGGAAAACCTTCATTAATAAGTTCAGCTGTCACCAAAATGATTGCGTGATTAATTGCAGACCCGACACCGATCAAAAGAGATCTACTGCATCTATAATGAAGCCATAGTTTGACCCATAAAGAGTACCAGTGTGGTGTGTCTGCTGTTTACTGGCTTGGTGAGGTTCAATAGTTTCAGCTTCCACCTGAGGTCCTGGGAAAAATGTCACAACACACTGACCAACACTACATACTATTGTTTCTGTCACTTCCTGAACTCATCTACAACTGCAAAACGCTCAAAATGAAGATCCTGCTACCTGTATGGATGTACAGAAGCCCGGCCTGCTGCTGTTGTTTTTGCTTGATGCGCGAGTACTGTTTCTTCAGGGCGCTGATGTCGGTGCTCATGCGCTCCAGCATCATACTGTTGATGGCCGCCTGGTGTTCGGCCCGGCCTGCACCCACCGCCCCGGGACTGAGCTCGGCCATGTTACTGCCGTGAGAGCTCTGCTCTGCTCTCTGATCTGCAGAACACAAACAAAACATCTAAAATGAAAACACAAGAATATCTGTGACACATTTTACTGGGTAATGACTTGAGTAATGGCTGCGTTGGTTCCTTTCCAAACCTTTCATTTGTTTAGTTGAACTGGAACTGAAGGCTGTAATTAAGTACAGCTGGAATGAGTCGACCCACCTCAGATACAACAAGAACTGACAATGCATTGAGAATGAAATCCATTTGAGGGCAAATTCAAACTGGATTGTGAAGGATTTGCCAGGGTGAGGTTGGCAAAGTGAGCAACGCTGAGCTCATATTTGCATTACTCTTTGAGATCACCTTTCTTTGACACAGCCAATATAGTTTTAGTGACTCATAAAATGTTAAACATCAAACATCTTGTGCATTTGATAAATTCCTGTGTTTTCAGCAGGATATAAATCATGCAGTAGGAACGATATTTGTAACCTCACAGACTGCACTAATAAATCTACTTCCTTTTAGTTTTGGGCGGATGAAATATAATTGGACACAGACCTTTAAGGTGCTTTTGGTATCTTTGGATCTCAGGGGCAAGAAGTCCTCCAAGAGGCCCCAGGCAACCCAGAGCGGTGACAATAGAGTCTTCATCATCCATGTCAGCATCATCATCACTCTCCCATCCATGGAGCGCCAGACTATACATTAGAAAATACAATAGCATACAAAAAATAAAATACTATACATTACAATACGTTACAACAGAAACTAAAATAAAGTAATAAACTTAACACATGAAGTAAAATTAAATATGAAAATATAAAATGTAATACATTTGAAAATGTTACTTATTTTAAACTAAAATTAAAAAGATGCAAATATAATAATACATAAATAGCACATAAATAATAAAATAAAACCCTAAAAATGCAACTGAAAAAATTAAATGCATTTTAAAATTGTAATAAATCTTTTAAAATAAAATTTTAAAGAATGCAAAAACAAAAAATGAAAATGCATGAAATAAAACAATATATATAAAGTAATTAAATAAAACACATACAATGCAATTAAATATTAAAATAAATAAATAAATAAAACAATAAAGTACCAGAAATTATTTTAAAGTATATAATAATAATAATAATAATAATAATAATAAAAGTTTGTCTCACATTTGGGAACTTTTTTTTATCTCGCAATTCAGTTTTTTTTTCCGGCATGAAAAATTTGTAACTCCGGCAAGAGATTTGTAACTTTTAACATTTTTTTTCCTTGCAGTTGCAAGTTTATATCTTACAATTCTCTGTTTTTGTCTCATAATTGTGAGAAAAATGTCCAGATTGTGAGATATTAAAAGTCACAATAACCTATTTATGATTTTATCCTGTGGCATAAACAAGCTAAAATATAAAACATTCAAAAAATAAATAAATAAATAAAATAAATAAATCTTAAATAAAAAGTGTAAATAATACAATTTAATACTAAATATAAACTACATACAAATTATATATGTAAACAGATTCACACATTACGTCTAAAAATAATAAAATATAACATTAAACAATTTAAGAACAAACTAACCCAAAAACATGTTATTAAATAATTCTTGAAATATGTAAATAAATATTTTACATCTCTTCTTAAAAGTCAAAATGTATGCGTAAACTGACTATAAGGCTTGTGAAGATAAAACGTAACATTTGCATTTGATATTTGCATGCCAATATACACACATGTGCCATAAAGCAACACCCTGCAGTCATGTTCACGTGTTATGACTACTAAACTCTCACGGATGCCATCTGTGCTGTGGGCGTCGAGTGCCTTCAGCTCTCATACCTGCTGTTCGCTCTGACAGGGGTTGGAAACGGGGTGATGTTGTAGGTGTATTTCTCCCTAAGCTCAGCCAGCTGGGGGAACGGGAACGGGGCCATGGAGTAGACCGTCTGTCAGGACGAAAACACATTCAATTTCAGACTTAAAAGCAAATTTTAAACACTATGTTGCAACATTAAAGCCATTACAGTTGATTTATCTATATGATAAGGGTTATTTATAATTAATGCCACGGTCTTTATATGCTCTGTTTTACCTGCATGAGTTCATTGGAGTCGATAAGGTTGTGCTCTAGCATTTCCTGTGTCAGGCAACCCATAGTACTATAAAATTCATCAGCAGTCTGGCACTCTTCAATTCTCCTGAGAGAAAGAGAGATGCAGAATGCTTAATACAAGCTGAAAATCATCTCATATTTAATTCATGCTCACAAATTTTTTTTGGAATCTGGCCTATTCTGCAACTCTCTGTCATGGACAGATGATTGATGAACTTACTCTCCGAGTTTGGCCCAGATAGCCAGAGCTACACGCAGCAGCATTTCAGAGCCCTCAAAGAAGACCGAGTCCCAGATCTTCAGCACGGTGTGATGGGGCAAACAAGTGGCAAACATGGTCAGAAACCACTGCATGGTGAACACGTTGGTGAGCGGAGGCTCATAGCTGCCTGAAACACAATGCCAACACAATGCAGCTGACCTGGAATAGACATTGTTATTTTGGATCCATATGTACAGGGTTGCTACATACCTCCTCCTTCCCGATTGGCTACTTTCTGGAGATGGTGGAGATGCTGAGAAAGTTCTGGAAGCTTCAGTCGCAGAAGATCTCTGAACACGGCCATGTCCACTGAGAGAGCACGCAGGTTATTTGCGAAGTAACTATCGGGAAGCACTTTATCGATCAAATAGATCATCACCTTTTAAAAAATAATATGCATGAAAAAACTGTTAAAATATTAAATATGAAAAAACATTATTAAATAATATTAAATATGAAAACAATAATATCTCAAATTAAAAATAATTAATCATACTCAAATGTATAAAAGTATAAAATGTATAAAATAATTATTTTTTTAATTTTTTAGAAAAAAGTTAAAATATAAAACAAAAGAATATAAAGCATGAAATAAAATACTAAATGCAAATAAAAAAAAATGTCATTAAACATGAAATAATTAAATTGAAAAATAAAATTGTAAAATGTTATTACATTTTCAATTGAGGTAAAAAAAAAGAAAAGAAAACAGAAACAAAAATTAAATAAAATCATGCATGAAATTGAATTGAAAATGATACATAGTAATACATATAATACAATTAAAAAAATAAAATGAATGACAAATGTCAATAAATATTTTAAAATAAAATAGAAAAAGGGGGGAAAATACATCAAATTAAATATATTTATATTTTTTATTTATTAAAAAAAAAAAGTAATTTATATACTTTAATACAAAATGTTGTATGTAAATAATTGTAGATTAAGTTGCAATTAAGTTATGCCTCCTCAAAATTAAATTAAATTAAATTAAATTAAATTAAATTAAATTAAATTAAATTAAATTAAATTAAATTAAAATAGAATAAAATACAAATTAGGGTACCAAGCCAGGACTGTCTGTCATGCCTCCTTAAAAAAAACAAAAAAATAAAATAAAATAAATAAAAAAATACAAATTACAGTACCAAGCCAGGACCGTCTGTCATGCCTCCTCAAAAATTAAAATAAAATAGAATAAAATACAAATTAGGGTACCAAGCCAGGACTGTCTGTCGTGCCTCCTTAAATTAAATTAAATTAAATTAAATTAAATTAAATTAAATTAAATTAAATTAAATTAAAATGCAAATTAGGGTACCAAGCCAGGACTGTCTGTCATGCCGCCTTAAAAAAATAAAAAAAAAATAAAATACAATAAAATAAAATAAAATAAAAAGATACCAAGCCAGGACTGTCTGTCATGCCGCCTTAAAAAAATAAAAAAAAAATAAAATACAATAAAATAAAATAAAATAAAAAGATACCAAGCCAGGACTGTCTGCCGTGCCTCCTCAAAAATGTAAATAAAATTAATTAAAATAAAATAAAATAATTTAAATAAAATAAAAGTAAATTAAAACAAACAAACAAACAAACAAATAAATAATTCACAGAGCTTATAAGTATCTAGGCAAACCTTTAATGCATCTCCTTCATTTCCTTCTGTGACCTCCAGGATGAGGGCAGCCAGAACATTGAATCCCTGACAGTATCCGACAGTCTTGTTCCAGCGGGCATATGCCAGCAGCACCCGCTTTAGTACCACGCGATCCTGCTCCGCCTCCTGGCCACAGTACGAACTGCATCCGGTCCTGTGCAGGTCCTGAGGCAGGAAACAGTGTAAGAGAGTGTTATGTAAATAAGCACACTGAACTTTGCTCACCTGTGCACAGCTGCCTGACAGATCACTGTTCTCAATCATTCAGAGCTACACAAACACACATCCTGTTACATTATCCACTTACTGACGCACTACAATGTGCAAATATCCTGCTACAACATGTCACCTTTTATCTGATCTACTCCTTTAAATATCTCTGACACTGAATGTCTACATGCCTTATAATAATTATACAGCTTGTATTGCCTTCTTAGTGATTATGACTTCACAAATCAAATGGTTTGTGACTTTTTTGGGGGAGTTTACATTTCACAAAAACTTCTTTCTTGCAATTCCGAATTTACATCTCACAATTTGGACTTTTTTCTCTTGCAAACTACTAAACTAAACTAAAAATTGTGAGAGGAAAGTCACAATAAACTATGTTATGATTTTATCCTGTGGCATAAACAACCTTCCATAAATATATTTAAAATATAAAACAAACAATATAATGCACAAAATAAATTACATTATAAATTGAAAAATTTAATTATTACAAATTTCATTAAATTTAAAAAAAAAAAAAAAAAGAAAAAAAAGGAAAAAATATATCAAATAAAATATTCAATAAAAAAAATACAATTTTATACAAAATAAAAATTCTACACAAATTATATATGTAAACACAAACACGTTATATGCATGTTAATTAAATGTGGGATAACAATAAAAAAGAAATAAAATATAAAATAAAATAAAACCATAAAAATTGTCTTCTACCTCCTCCTCAAAAAAAAAAAAGTTATAAATTTGTCATAACTGCCTAAATAACAGTTAAATATATATTAAATACAGTCAAAAATAAATACATATAACAAAATATATACCTTCACGATTTGGATTCCCAAAGTGTCATCATCTGGATTGCTGCGATCATTGAAAGCGAATCTCATTGTTTTCTCCCAGTCTATCGAGATGCTATGGAGGTATTGGTCAGCCAGGGTCAGCCATACCTATACCAAAAAACCCAAACTTTATATAGTGCATAAAAATGTCACAGATATGAAAACACTGGTAATGTGTCTATAGAGACATTTTCAGCACACTTACCCTTTTTCTCCACTCTTTGGGAATCCCTACTGGGAGTCTGGCTACTGCTTTCAGTGCGTCGTACCACTGCAGAGCAGATCAAAACAAACTCAACAATTACAATACAAACCGAAACATTATTTTTTTCTGTTTTGAAGAGTTGGACTTCGACAGTGGGCATCTAATACATACTTGTTGAAAGCCGTTCTTGCCTAAAGAAGGTTCGATAGTGAACTTCAACCTGGTGTCCACCCCTGAAACAAGACAAAACAGCAGACCTCAGTGATACAACAATGACCATATAAAGACGCCTCCTCTGGAGCTGCAGGTGTCTCATTAACAAATGAATGAAAGGATGTTGTGTAATCACCACTCATTAAAAACAACAAAAAATGTCACCCATTAATAATAAACAAGGTTTGTTTTCATGGCTCATTATTTATGGCAGGCAGGTTACCTAATTCCTAAGTTTTTGAATCTCTAATTTGTCTAACAGAATAAATAGCAAATAAAACCAACAGAAATGACAGGAAACGACAAGTGTATTAGTATTATCGACCATGAGAAACTAAACGCGGGATATCGAATAGTTGATAAATGTCGCTGTCCGTTGCATAGCGGTGCTGAATCTCACTTCCGCCTGCGGTTTCTTCCGGATACACGACACCATCCTGAATGAAGACGAAGTAAAGTCTTTTTCCACTGTTAAGGCGTCATAATCAGCTATAAAGAGCTATATCAACATGATGAATTCCTCACAGTGCTTTAACTTTCACAGTAACGTTAGCCTTTGCTAAAGATGCTAAATCCTGTCAGTCGCGTATGTAAACAACCTCACAAAAACGGTGTGAAAATAAAGCGGCTGCTGTTTCTCCTACAGACTTTTGGTGCATAAGAATAAATAAAGACAAACCTGAGTCCATCTCTGTCACAGTTTCATGCAATTATTAAAAAAAGAAGTAGAATGGCACCATTTCTGCATCTGTTTCACTCGTCAACCGAGCTTTTCCGGATTAACCAACATGATTACAGTCATCTCACCAGCCCTCCTACTGCACTCATGTTCCATTACACGACACGACACAAGTCTCTAAATGAAAAGCAGTGGGCATGTGCAGTGTAGTGTAATGCACCTTTATATTAAAAAGGACATTTCGGATCTAAAACGTTCAAAACAATGACCAAGTAGTAAATAAAAAAATACTGAAAAGTGACCGTTGCATTTATTAAATAACAAATTAATTATTAAGGGATAGCCTACACACACACACACACACACACACACACACACACACACACACACACAGTTTACTTAACTATATAATTCATAATTATATTAATATAGTTTATAATACTGAATACGACATAAAATGGGAAGGCCGTTTAGGTCACCTAATTATCACAAAAATACCATACATTCAGTACCACTGCAAATAAATGGGCGGAGGAAATCCTAGGAACAGCTTTAACCCTTAATAACAGGATTAACAATTATTAAAAATAATGATTGTAAAACATTCTGCATTCACCTGGCTCTAGGGTGCACAGCAGGCGCGGCGCTCTTCTAGAGATGCCGTTGCGTTTCTTCAGAACATTACTGATAATATTACCCACACCTCCAGCTGCATTCTGCCGTTTCACACAAACCCTCGACCTCTTAGAAGAAACAAACCGTTCCTGCTTCATCTGGAGAAAAACCTGAGAGGTCCGTTCCACCGCGCATTTACAACGATCTCATCCCGAGGATCATCTCATCTAAAAAAATATCCTACTCGTTATGATCGACCCAATCAATAAATCAGAGGAAAACAACACATTTATCCTCATACGTGAAGAAGCATGTTTGTACCCGGAGAATGTGAATTATAGGCTAAATGGATTAAAAACATCAAAGGTGATCGAAATGAACGCGGAGGATGGGAGAGGCGGAATATCGCGGCGATGCGCCTGTCTACACCCACATATGAGCGTCACATTTCGGGTTGAGAGGGAGGAGGGACCGCTTGAGCTCTGGAGGATGGGCTACAGACCAGAAACAGCTGAAGAAAACAATGGCCTGTACATGAATCACTAGTGCCATGCTGCCAACTTCAGCCTTAATGTTTAACATCAAGAAATAAGGAAATAAAATACCACATACTCTTAAAATAAGTTTCTAAAAGCTTGGTTTCACAGAGATGCCATAGAAGAAGCTCTTTCGCTTTCCAAAAAACCTTTCAGTGAACAGTTTTTAAAATTACCTTTTTTTTTCTCAGGGTGATTTTAAAAACCTAAAGAAACTTACTGAACTCTAAAGAACCTTTTGGGGAATGTAAAGCTTCCAATAATGCCAAATATTCTTTACAGAACTACAAAATATTTATAAAGAGCATTTATTCTATAAATAAGATCCAAATGTTACATGAAGATAAAACAGTGTAAAATCCTGAGGTAAGAAGAAAGATAAAATGGTTACCCCCCATGAATTCAAGTGATCTGAATGATTTGCAAAAGAATTGATAAAAGTGAAGTAGTGTATTATTTCAGGGATTAATTATTAGTGAAAGAGATAAGGAAAAAAATGTCATTAAGCAGGTTTTTTCAGTTTAGACAGTGTCTCAAATTATTCCAAATTCAAGTAACTATCCAGACAGTAGTGTAAAGTCGGGCAAATTTGATCATTAATGTTTTTCAAAAAGTCTTGATGACCCAATGACGAGGAACACCCTTAATGTGACAGAGACAAAACAATTGTTTTAACATTTTAGGCTAAATAAATAGTCCTGGTATAGAAAATTGAATGATAAGCCTTCTAGTATATTTTCGGACATGCATTTTAGTTAAAAAAATAAATAAATAAACTGAACCATAAACATTTAGAACTATGAAGTGACACCTCTTGCAATAAGAATAGACATTGACTGCTGAATGGCAACCATGCAGAGCAATGGTTTTGATGTGATTTCATACTGTACCTGTTTGACACTGCTTGTCACGCTGCATGTAGATAAAATGGAGGGAAAAGACATTAAAAGATGCAAGGCCACTATATTGGTGCCTGAACCAAATACACGAAACAAAAGCACCCACTGCATCCAAATGTGTAAGGGAATTACTGTGAGCAAAATGCAATTACAAGTTTGAGTTCAATAGTTCAGCAACATTACAGTGCAAATTTGCATGTTAGTGTCATAAACTCATTACATGAATGAGTCACCTCTAAAAGCAAATGGATTGATATTCAGTGATATTGAACAGAGTCTGTGCTCTGAATTTAATGCAAATAATTCAGTTGTAAGGTTGAGGAGGAGTCAATCCTGTGGTAGTGGTGAGATAATTGAGAACACTGTCCTTGAAAATATGTTCTTAAATCAAAAGCTCATTTCATTTGATATACAGTATGTGTGCCTTTAGGGTACCCATGTAAACTATATTACAGACACTTTTAAAGGTATACTTCATGCAAAAGAATAAAAATTTGCTGAAAATGTACTCCCACTCAGGCCATCCAAGATGTAGTTTGTTTCTTAATCAGAAAATATTGGGAGAAATTTAGCATTACATCTCTTGCTCAGCAATGAATCCTCTGAAGTGAATGGGTGCCGTCAGAATGAGAGTCCAAACGGCTAATAAAAACATCACAATAATACACAAGTAATCAACACCACTCCAGTCCACCAATTAATGACTTGTGACATATTTGTTTAGAACGGTTTTGCCTTTAAACTTTTGTAAAGCAATACCATGGAAAGTGGACTAAAGTTAAAAAGGTCTTAATGATTTTTTTTCTTACAAACATGCAGCTTTTTTATTTCACAAGATGTTAACTGATGGACTGGAGTGGTGTGGATTACTTGTGGATTATTGTGATGTTTTTATCAGCTGTTTGAACTCTCATTCTGACGGCACCCATTCATTGGTGACAAGATGTAATGCAACATTTCTCCAAATATGTTCTGATTAAGAAACAAACTCATCTATATCTTGGCTGGCCTGAGGGTTGGAGTTTTCAGCATCATTTTTAGGTAAACTACTCCTTTAAAGGAGCTGAAGGATAACAGACGTCATGCATCAGTTAAAGCAAAGACATGCTTTCGATCTAGAATACATTAGTCTTTAAATAGCAAAAAAGGCCTTGAGTAATATGACACTGCTCTGAGCAGTAATGACTGTGAGATGGGTGAAAGGAGAGAATGATTTGTAATTACGTCTTTTCTGAGAGACGGCTTGCAAGCAGGCGGTGACTATATCACAGTTCTTCTGAAACTTCTGCCGGAGTCTGTCCTTCCTCTTGACCTGACGCACCAGTTTGGCCGACTGCACACCGATGCGATACTTCACTTCCTGAATGATCCACTTTAGCTCTTCTGGACCTAAGTCAAAAATAATTGTTGTTTAAATCAAAAGGATATGCATTTATCTGCATCCACACATCAAAAAATGCATGCAAAACATGGTACTAACACAGACAGATTATCATTATGATTGACAGTGTATATACAAAAAAAAGACCTCTGTATGTAAATGTTCATTATGGTTTACAAAGAACCTGAGCACCTGAGACAACAATTAAATTACTTCAGCAAACAAAGGGTTAAGATTTAACTGACTCTCAGAGTGGCATTATTATAATTGGGTCAATTCTCATACAGTATCTGGGTGGTGCTGCAATGTGGCAACTTATATCTCATCTAAAACCATTTTAAACAACCTAATCATATGAAGAGAATATTACTTTTAATATTGTTTGAGAGTAATATCACTCCACATGCAAATGCAAAGCAAAACCTTTATAAAAAAATAAGCATATAAAATAAAAAAAGACTACAAATTATGGAAAATTCATATATAATGGAAAATAATGGAATTAGTTATTCCATTATTAATTTTCCATTATTAAATAATGGAAAATGCATTATTTAATGGCACTTCATAAGGCAAAAGTTGGGAATAATTAAGATTTATTTTTATGTTTTTGAAAAAAAATTATGCTCACTCAGGCTGTATTTATTTGATCAAAAATACAGTAAAAACTGTATAATTGTGAGAAATTACACACAGGAGTACATTACATTTTAAAACATATTCAAATAGAAAACAGTTATTTTAAACTGTAATAATATTTCAGAGTTTACAGATTTTACTGTATTTTTAAACAAACAAATGCAGCCTTTAAAAAAAAAAAAAAAGAAAAAAAAAAAGAATCTTAATTATTCCAAACTTTTGACTAGTGGTGTATGAATTACATAAAAAATAAAATATTGACAGTTTGAATCGAACTGACTTGACTTTATTTGAAAAAGAATGTGGTGTTCACCTTTTTGAGCCAGGTATTTCATTTGATGGCGCCTCGTGTGCTTCTCCTGAAGTTCTTGGAGAAAGTTGGAGCCAGTGTTACTCCTTCCCAGGAAGGCATCTGAGCTGGAGGCTTCTGTCGAGCTGTCCACCCCTCTGAAACTATTACTGTACGCGTCATAAAGCTCCACTAACAGACAGTCTACTATAGATGATGCCCGGGAAGCTCTCAGATCCTCTTCATCCGAATACACACCTGCTTCATGGATCCCCCCTCCACCTCTCTCCATACGGATCTCTCCAGCTGGTGCTCCATGAGGCACTTTTGCGCACTTGCATGGTGAAACCGAAGCTGTTTTGGCGCACTCACAGCCTCCATCCGAAACTGAACGTCCCTTTGAAACCCATTTGTGAAAGGCTGAGAAGCCTTCAAGGTACGACGCACCTGAGTTGACGAAAACTCCGCTCTCCTCCTCCGAGCAGATGTCACATATGTCTATCTCCTTAAGTTCTTCTTTGGCCACTTCCACACCAGACATGTTTTAGCCCTCTTTAAAGTTCAACATTACACATCCGTGCACAAATGCTGCGCGTAAGTACAAACCAAAATGTGTTTTTGATGAATCAATAAGGAACTCAAGTTCCGGGTGTGTTCCATTCCTTGAGCAGGGTTGGCAGCGCCTTTCCCAGGCTCCAGTTTCCTTCCTGAACGGTCTAAATCCTGATTGCACGCCCCTGCAGCAGGAATAGTTCAACCCACCTCCGAAACTTTTTAAACAAAGTTTGTAAACAACAGATGAATGAGAAATATACAACAAGTGTTTATTTCACAACATTAACGTTTTGAAAATGAAAATACACATCAATTGTTTGTAAATGAACGTGTCCAGAAAAACAAAACATAAATAGTTAAGCATCCGGCTAAATCTGAATTTATAACATCACATAGTTGACAAATAAGGATATATCCGAAATGAAAAAGTATACATATTTTTGTAAATTATGTTAATTTAATAAAAATAAGTTGAATAGACGTCAATTTTATTTTTTCTCAAACATATTTGACTCCAGTTGATTACTACTAAACGTTTTTCGTGATTACTAACTAAACTACTAAACTAAACGTTCATTCATCGTAAAAATGAATAAACAATGATGATGTTGTTTTAAAAAATAGGTATGAGGGTCCAGTCTAAATTAAAGCAAGAAACTGCATTATTATTGTGTTATTTATTATACTATTAAAATATACAACTTTTGTGAAGTAGTAGAAATTTAAATAGTAGAGATAACAAAAAAGGGATCATACAAGCCAATAAACATTAATTTTATGAATGACATCATGCCTTTAAGCGTAAACATCAGCTGACCGGGGCTTCCGTCTCTCCACATGACTGAAACAGCAATCCTACTATGGCGACGTGTAATGTTATGAATATTAATGACGCGAAGTGATTGTCTGGTATCCGATTGGCTGTACGGCAGACGTTGGTAGGTGGGCTTTAGTCTGCTGGCCAATTAGCGAATCCTACTGTGCTGCAGGCTCGGCTAATGAATATAAATTAGGCTACGTGACTAGACGCCACAAGAAGTAACCAAGCAACGTCATAATGTATAATTAATATTCATGAGGCACTCAACGTCGCCATAGTATGATTCGTAATTTCGTACACTAGACAAGGTAAGCTAGCTGCTCCTCTAAAGGAGCGCTTCCCTTAACAGTATTTCATGCTTTTATTGCAAGAAAAGGTCCTCGTTTAGCTCATGGCTTTATTTGTTTTTAATTCGGCGTCAAAGATGGTTTCGTCTCCGTTAGTAATATTGCGTTTTATTCTCATCTGCGTCACTTTGCATTGTAACAATCTGGCCGAGGCTAAAATGAATCCCAGACCGAATATTGTTTTAATCCTGACTGATGATCTGGATGTCTCTATCGGCGGAATGGTGAGTATATTTGATAAGAAAATAGTTTTTTGGTTGTCATTCTACGTGATTGTGATATCCACGATGCATTTTACTTTTGTATTCTTGCTGCATCATCAACATCTTGTCATCTTTCTTTGTACAGATCCCTTTAGTAAAGACTAAAAAGCTGATAGGTGATGCTGGGATAACCTTTACAAATACGGTGAGTGGAAATTGTACTGAATCTATTGCTTGTTGCATACAAGTCATGCAAGCTTAAAAGTCCATATATTGTTCTACAAGAGAATAATAATAGATTTGTTAAGGATATCAAGTAGAATGTGCATTGTGGATCAACCAGCATGCATATTTGCCATTGCATCTGTCATTTTGAACCGCATCTCTCAACTCTTCTTGTCACTTCTTCTTTTATCCAGTTTGTCGCTAGTCCCCTTTGCTGTCCCAGCCGGGCGAGCATCCTGACGGGCAAATACCCTCATAACCATCATGTGGTCAACAACACGCTGGAGGGCAACTGCAGCAGCACTGCATGGCAAAAGACCCAAGAGCCTGAAACATTCCCTGCGTTCCTTCAGAAACATGGCACCTATCAGACCTTCTTTGCTGGGAAGTATCTGAATGAGGTAAAAAGACATACCAGGAGCTTTCATAATGTTGAAACCCTTCCTTTAGGGTGGAAAGCATTTTATAGTATGTACCTGTAATCATACTGACAGAGCAGATGTGAGTCAGCAGACAGTACATCACCTTGAATCATCCACGTCTGTTTTTTTGCTTCAGTACGGGAATAAAAAAGCAGGAGGAGTGGAGCACGTTCCTCCAGGCTGGGATCACTGGTTCGCCTTGGTAAGAGAAATAGCGGAGATTGTGCTTTTTACCAGTACTGTGTTATTTAATAATTGAATCATTTAACTGTAAATGATTTTTGACCATTAATCTACAGCAGTGATGTTATGTTGAGCTAAAGCCGTTAAAAAAAAAAAAAATTGTTAGGTAAAATAAAGCAGAAATCAAATAAAACAAGTATCAGATGAACAAATAAATAAAAATGAGCAACTAACTGAAATAAAATTAAAATAAAACAATTCTGAAATATTTTTTAAAAACAAAACCTTATAAAAAATATTTAAAAAGCAAATAAAATAAAACAAAACAGGAAAGCAAATTCAGAATATAAAAAAATATATAATGGTAATAAATGAAACAAAAATAAGAGGCCTGGTGGCTTAACTTTGAATAATAAATAAAAAAATTGAATTAAAATAATAAGAAAATAAACAAATAAACCTTTTAAATGGCTTGTCAGTGTGTTCCAGCTTCTCTACTAAATCATAGTAGAGAAATTACGAGCTTTACACGTTGACAAGCCCTTTAACCTTTCCCATCAGTGCTGAAAAAGTTTAATTTTAGATGGAAGGTTAGGAAAACAGTTTGTAGCCTAAAATATAGCATGTTTGTTAAGCTGGTAAAAGAACCCGTGCAAGAAATGAATCCAGAAGAGAAAAATGTTGTCTGGAGCCATGCTGCTTATTTTCTTATTATCAGCTCCCATGATTCATAGCTCACGATGTCGTTGAGATCAGATTGAAGGATCATGTACACGGATCATTAATTAAAAAAAAATAAAATAAAAAAATAAGACCAGTAAAATGTTTCTATTTATTTAAAAACTATTTCTTTATTTAAATAATTTGTTTTATTATTATTTTTAATCTTTTTATTTCGTTTTTATTATTTTAATTATTGCTTATTAATCTTTATTTCTCTGTCTTTTTTTTTCATTTTAGTTTTTTTTTTTATTTCTAATTTAGTTTTAACAGTTTTTTGTTGTTGTTGTTTTGTTTTTTTCTAAATAAGTTTTGATTCCAAACCAGACTTGTTTAGATTAAAATCTTGTGATGATTCCTACAGGAGAGAAACTCCAAATACTACAACTACACGCTGTCTGTGAATGGCAGGGCGCAGCGGCATGGACAGAACTACAGTGAGGATTACCTTACAGATGTTCTGGTAAGAACAGATCTCACCTGTTTTCACTAAACTACATCTAAACCTCATGCAACTGATGTTAAATGGCTTCTGTTTCAATCCAGGCCAATATTTCCATCGACTTCCTTGAAAACAAGTCTAACCGCAGACCTTTCTTCATGATGGTGTCCACACCAGCTCCGCACTCACCCTGGACAGCCGCTCCTCAATACGAGAGCAGTTTCCCCAACGTTAAAGCACCAAGAGACCCTAACTTTAACATACACGGCAAGGTACGGGCCTGATGTGTTTTAGAGATTCTGAATGGATGACTTTTTTGAGTATCTGACAGCATTTGAACATGCTTTACAGGACAAGCACTGGCTCATCAGACAAGCAAAAACACCAATGACAAACTCTTCAGTGGAGTTCCTAGATAACGCCTACAGAAAACGGTATTCAAATGCTTTTAAATCAAGCACTTGATAATTTGTTGTAATGCGGTACTAATGATATGTCCCACTAGGTGGCGCACTTTACTATCAGTAGACGACCTGGTGGAGAAGGTGGTAAAAAAGTTGGAGGTCAGAGGAGAGCTTAGCAACACCTACGTCATTTTCACCTCCGACAATGGATACCACACAGGTACATGACAAGTTAAATAGTAGGTAAACGTTTTATTATTTAACTTTACCCAATTTTAATTTTGTTATGTGCCTGTTTCTTCCTCAGGCCAGTTTTCTCTTCCGATGGATAAGAGGCAACTCTATGAATTTGATATCAGAGTTCCTCTGCTGGTGCGAGGACCTAATATTAAACCCAATCAGACAAGCCCGGTAATATAAACAAGTTTTTATTTTAAATTATATAATTTCATTTTATTTTTATTTCTTTAAATTTTTACTTTTTCACATTAATTTTTGTGTATTTGTTTGATTTTTGTATTTTTGTGTATATATATCATGTATACATGTAACATTTACAATAACAGAAAAGGTTTTTATATAATATTTTTTAAAAGTATTAGTCATTAATGATTTATCTTTTTTAATAGTTACTTATAGCAAATGTGGATTTGGGTCCAACGATTCTGGATATCGCAGGATACAACGTCAATGAAACTCAGATGGATGGGATGTCATTTCTTCCTATCATGGTAAATCTTGTTTGAAGTTATTAACTTTTAAATAAATAAAAAATGCATTTAAGTATTAGCATTCTTGGTCATTG
Source organism: Cirrhinus molitorella (assembly GCA_033026305.1). NCBI lineage: Eukaryota > Metazoa > Chordata > Actinopteri > Cypriniformes > Cyprinidae > Cirrhinus > Cirrhinus molitorella. Next base: position 34,710,381 of record CM065128.1, read on the forward strand.
TGCATATATAAATTTATAGTGTTCTCTGCTACATATCCAGTATTATTAACTAATAAATAAATAAGGGGTTGCATTAAATTTGACTAGTCTTTGTGTTTTAGACTGGTAAGGGGAACAGCAGCACGTGGAGATCTGATGTACTAGTGGAATATGAGGGAGAAGGAAGCAACATCTCAGACCCAGCTTGCCCTCTGCTGGGCCCCGGGGTCACGGTGAGGGTCCGCGTGCCACAAATAAATAATCATTACACTGATCGCAAAAAATGAGTGCTCTATCACAGCTGTTTTCTCTGCAGGAGTGTTTCCCTGACTGTGTGTGCGAAGACTCGTACAATAACACGTACGCCTGCGTTCGCACAGTATCACAGGCTGCCAACTTACAATACTGTGAATTTGATGACAACGAGGTAAAAATAAAATCTAATGGTGACTGATAGTACTAATACTTTTTTATATATATATATATATATATATATATATATATATATATATATATATATATATATATATATATATATATATATATATATATATAATTTTATGTACAATGTGTAAAAAAATTTATACACTAGAAGTAAAAAGTTTTTGAAGTTTTCATGTTTTTTTTTTTTTTTTGTATCTTCTGCTCACCAAGCTTGCATTTATTCGATCCAAAATACAGCAAAATTAGTAACATTGTAAAATATTTTTACTGTTTAAAATAACTGCTTTCTATTTAAATATATTTTAAAATGTAACTTATTCCTGTGATCAAAGCAACATCTTCAGCATCATTACTCCTGTCTTCAGTGTCACATGATCCTTCAGAAATCGTACTAATATGCTGATTTGCTGTTTAAGAAACATTTTTTATTATTAGTATTATCAAAATTTAAAACAGTTGAGTACCTTTTTTTTTTCAGGATTCTTTAATGAATAGAAAGATCCAAAGGTCAGCCTTTATCTAAAATAAAAAGCTTTTGTAACATTATACACTATACCATTCAAAATATTTTTTGGGAAAGACATTACAGAAATAAACACTTTTATTTAGCAAGGATGCTTAAAATTGATCAAAAGTGATTGTATAGACATTTATAACATTACAAAAGATTTCTATTTCAGTTATGTGCTGTTCTTCTGAGCTTTCTATTCACCAAGGAAACCTAAAAAAAATCAACTCAGCTGTTTGCAACATAATAATAATAATAATAATAAATGTTTTTGAGCAGCAAATAAAAATATTAGAATGATTTCTGAAGGACCATGTGACTGGAGAAATTATACTAAAAAATCAGCTTTGAAATCACAAGAATAAATTACATTTTAAAATGTATTCAAATAGAAAACAGTTATTTACAATAATTACAAATTTTACAGTTTTTGCTGTACTTTGGATCAAATAAATGCAGGCTTGGAGAGCAGAAGAGACTTCTTTAAAAACATTAAAAATCTAAAACTTTTGACTGGCAGTGTATATAAATATAAAAACACATAATATACATACTGTATTAATGGCTCACCATGTATTTTCTTGCAGGTGTTTGTAGAGGTCTATAACCTGACAGCAGACCCGTTTCAGCTGAGTAACATTGCCAAGAGCATCGATCAGGAAGTCCTGGAGAAGATGAATCACCGTCTAATGATGCTGCAGTCCTGCTCAGGACAGTCCTGCCGAACGCCAGGCGTCTACGACTCACAGTCAGTGCTTCCTTAACAGTTCACTGGGAATATCTGTGTTATTTATTCATTTATTTTTTACATGGTAGGAAGTATTTTCAAACTTACATCTCGCTTGTCTCCACCAGGTTCAGGTTTGATCCTCGGTTAATGTTCAGCAGCCTCGTGCCTCACAGAAACAAAAGGCGACAGACGTTGAAGTAGAGCGTGGAGAGGTTTACAGGAAGAAGACAAATCGAGGGAAAGAATAAAGGGCACTGAAAAACAAGCCCTGTTGTTGCCTTTATATCCTGATGTTCCCCCAAAGACGCCCAGTCTCTCCTCCTCTGATGAGGTCATCAGGTTGCGCCCAGGGTACCAAACACATCACAGACACTTTCAGACAGGACGACCTTCATCCCCTCCAGCTCTCATTCACATCAGATCCTCACATCTGTGAGAGTATCCACATCATATTCCTCTTTATTCTCAATTAATGTTCAGTTTGCTGCTTTAACAATAATGCAGAATTGTCTTTATTTTAATTTTACTGGTTTGGAAGATTTTGCTTTAAACACATACACAAACTTAAGCTCGAATTCTGTAATGCACTTAAATTGTTGGATTATGTGTCTGAAACATTTCACTCAGCATATTCGGTTATAAAAAAAATGTACAACTGCACTCACTAAATTTGCCTTTAATGAGAAACACCTATAATGGAAGCTTGTTTTTGGCTACAGGATAAAAAAAAGGTATTAAGTATCTCACAATAGTGACTTTTTTTCCTCTGAATTGCGAGATATAAATCAAAATTGCAATCAATTCTTAAAAATGTAATTCTGAGAGATAAACTTTAAAACTGATATAAACTTTGGAATTCAGATTTTTTTAATTATCAGAATTCCTTTTTTTGTTGTTTCTATCACAGAATTAAAAGTATTATTAGAATTAAAAATAATTTGTAATCATGACTTTTCACGTCACAGTACTTTTTTTTTTCTTGTAATTGTGTGTTTTTATCTCACAATTTTATATAATAAAAGCGAATTATAAACTCACCATTCTACGTTTTTTTCTCAGAATTGTGAGTTTATATCTTGCAATTCTGATTTTCAAATTCTGAAGTCCAAATTGTGAGACATTTTTGTTATTTTATCCCACAGAAGAAATGGGCTTGCATACAATACTTTTATTGCACAATATAGCTTATTATATAAAAATATCCTCTCACTTTTCCGGTTCATGTCACATGCATACGGCAGAACACAATCTGTTTTTGGACAGACATTTCACTTGCGTTAACTAAATGATTCACTAACTAAGTGCAAATATTCTATTTAGCATTTCATTATTGTCTTGTTATATTAATGTTTTATTTTCTGTGTTTTGTGTTTGACAGATTTCAGTTGTGAATGAGCTAAAGGTAAAGAACATATTTTTGGTTCTATGAGGGAAATCCTGTGGTGGGTTGCTGTTGCTTTGCTCTCACTTACAGCAACCCAGGCATTAAGGGACTATTTTACTTTCAGACTACTATCTAACCTTCATCAATCTTCTGCTGGGATTGGCAATATCTCAAATCACTCTAAATGATCTGAGAGGTGACAGACAGGCATAAGCAGATCTTTCTCACAATATTTCAGTATATCCATTCAGTGAAGCACTTTCCAGTCTGTGATCAACATGTCTGACATGTTTAAATGACGTTTTGCACATAATTCTTTCATTATATTTGTTAGTAGCATTGCTATGATTGGTGTGGACTTTTGTCTTGTGTGTCTGATTGATAAAAGCATTCTGAAATAATCTTTGTTGCTGTGTTTTAAATAATTTTTTAAAAGCTTTTTATCATTTATATTATGGGAAATATATACAAAACATATAGAGAATAAAAAAAAAAAAATATATATATATATATATAATTGTAATGCCGTTTTTATTTAAAAATAATTGTATAAAAAATATCTGTAAATTAGTTTGATGCAACTATACTTCAACATTCACTGCCCTAAAACAGTGCTATATGTTTTTTCTGTTTTGCATTACATTAGCATAAGAAAATGTTTTTATTGGGTCAAAAGTAACATATTGTGCATTTCTAGTGTACATGTTGACCAGTGCATTTTGCAGTGCAGAAAAAAAAGAATGTGGCACTAACATAATTAAAACATCTGTGTTAGACAATATAATGGCTTGAACTAGACTTAAAGTCTCAAAATTCACAGTTACGATGACATGTTGTTTCCTCACGAGGCTGCAGTTCATTGTTAAAATAAATCTTTTTATACCTACGAAAGGTTATTAAAAGTCCCACTTTTCTCATGTAAGCATCTCAGACAGTCAGCTCCACTCGTCCAGCACAGACAGGAAGGGCAGGTCAGTGCTGCCCAGATAGTAGTGCGCCCCCTGCTGGAAGACATCACTGACGGCCCACGTCAGGCTGCCTGTGGGGTCGTGGAGGCTGTCGATCACCTCTCCATCAGGCCCCAGCTCCAAAATCAACCCATACTTGGGTAGAAGAACATTGTACCAGCTGAGAGGAACAAGCTGAAAGAGTTCATGATTGAGATGTCATGTATATTACTTCTAACAATAAAACCATTTAAAAAAAATGTGCTACATGAAATAATAAAATAAAGTATTAAAACCTAAATAGACATAATAGACATAAACTGACATTAAAAGAACACAAAATAATAATAAAAGTGACAAAAACACACAACAAAATGGTAAATCTAAAATCCACCAGACTCATTTTTTTACCTGTAATAAAATAAATGCTAATTCAAATAAAATGAAATGTTACAGTTTTATTTTATAATCTATTTGTAGCTAGTTGCCAAGGTAACATTTTTCATTTAGTTCAACTTAAAGTACTAAAATAATGCAAACAAGAACTTAAATATATTATTATAAACTAATCAAACTTAAAAACAAAATTACATTAATTAAAAACTTTAACTGAAATTAAATTGCAAAAAGAAAAATCTAAAAACTTCATGGATTATTATAATTAACTGAAACAAAAAAAAGGTTAAAATAAATAAATAATGTTAACTGAAGAAAAATAAAATCTAAATGTTATTTTAGCACATATTTTATAAATATAAAAACCCTACTAGAACAGCATTATTTACATTTTTATTTAGTTCAACTTGATGTACTAAAATATTAAAACTTACATCATAATTGTCATTATTATTTGAAATTTTAAAATCGTAAGAAAAATAACATTTACTAAAGTTTACTAAAATTTAAATAGAAATAGGAAATATTAATAAAAACTAGAAGAATATGTGAACCAGTGATAAGTAGCATGGGTATATTTGTAGCAGTAGCCAAAAAAACATTGTATGGTTCAAAATTATCGGTTTTTCTTTTATTCCAAAAATCATTAGGATACTAAGTAAAGATCATGTTCCATGAAGATATTATGTACATTTCCTACTGTAAACATATAAAAACAGAATTTTTGCTTAGTAATATGCATTGCTAAGAACTTCATTTGGACAACTTTAAAGGCAATCTTCTCAATATTCAATTTTTTTGCACCCACAGATTGCAGATTTTCAAATTTGCATATTGTCCTATCCTAACAAACCATACATCAATGGAAAGCTTATTTATGAATCCTTCAGATGATAAATAAATCTCATCTCATTGATACTAAAACAACTCACGTATTTTTACCCACCTTCACTATTAAGCGTTTAAGAGCAGGATACGGACCAATCAGATCCAAAAACGGTGGGAAAAGTCGTCCCTTGAATCTAACAGTGGATATGCCCACCAAAAATGTGCCGCGGTCACTGAGGCGGATGTTATCAGGGTAACCGATCATGTTGTTCAGGACGACCTCCTTAGTGCCTGCTTTAGGCCCTTTCAACCAGAATCTGGGAACCAGGTGGAAAAACTACCTCATGACACTGTAACATCCTGATATATTAATTATATTAAAAGCTGAACACAACCTCTTACTTAATAATATGTGCAATACTGGTCTCAGCCAGGAGCAGGAAGTCCTCATCAGGTGAGAAGGCAAAGCCATTAGGCATGTAGAGAGAATCCAACAGTGTCCGAACGCGGCCCGTCTCAGGGTCATATGAGAGGAGACGACCCAGGCGGTTTGTCTCCAACACCTGCAGAGGGAGACGTCCTTTAGAGCAGGTAAAATTACTGCACTTCAGTGTTTTCACTTTATTTAATAAAGTATGAAATGTTTTGCTGTCACTCGCTCACCTCATAACGGACGTGACGTCTTCCCCATTTACTGCTGGAGTCCGTGAAAAACACTGTACCGTTTTTAGAAACCTCCAGACCGTTCAAAAAGCCAAAGGGAATTCCATCAGCTCCTTGTAGAAGGAATGTGAGGAGGTTATTTAAATATGACGAACTTTCAGATTGTAGAGGGGTAAAAATAAAAGTAAATATGTTTTTATAAAAATCAAGAAATAAAAAATCAAGTACACTGAAAGAAAGAAAACCACTATGTAGGCAGATAAAATCTTAAAGAAATTCCCTCACAAATATTTTAGCCAAACAAATCATAATAATATATATAATATATAATAATATAATATAACTGCATTAAATATAGAATGTAGGTTGAATTATTAAAAACGGACATTTTAAAATACGTATATTATATTATATAAATTGTTGCATTAACTATACATATATATTAAATTAAAATAATGTATTGATATAATATAAGTATTATAATTATGTAGCATTAATATAAAATAGAAAAATATATTATAGTTTATATATTTAATACTACTAATTACATACTAAATATTGTAATTATGTAAAATAACTATACAGAATTACACAATACTATTATATATCATGTAAAGTAAGAATAAGATTATATATATAACATTCACTTAAAAATATTATAATTATATAAAATATATAAAATACTGAAAAATATTATTTTTATATATTTTATAATATTATAGTTTATATATTATTTAATTAGAAAGTATTATTTTCAGTTATGACAGTAGTTATTATGATAAAATATTATATTACATTATATTTATTATATAATACAGAATAATATAATAATACAAATATATGGAATTAAAATGTATATAATATATAGATGTATAGATATTTAGATATAAAGATGTATATAAATAATATTAAACGTAATACATACTAAATATACTAAATACCATACTAAATATTGTAATTATGTCAAATAAATATAATATAGAATAATATAACATCATTATAACATATATATAATATTTATTTACTAAATATTGTAATTATGTCAAATACATATATATATATATATATATTACAGAAAAATATAATATAATATAGTTTATGAAAGTATTATTTACAATTCTGACAGCAATTATTATTATACAATATTGTGTTTTATATTTATTATATAATACAGAATATTATAATACTACAAATATGTGAAATAAACATAGATGCATATAATATATAGATATTTAGATATACAGTAAATATTTATATAAATAATATTAAATGTAATACATACCAAATATACTAAATACTACACACTAATTACATACCAAATATTGTAATTATGTAAAATAAATATAGAATAATATAATATTATTACAGCTATATTATTAAAAAACACTATAGAATAATACAATAATATAATGATTTGTAATATATATTTGTAAAATATTAAAATTATATGTTATGTATATATTCACAGTATGTATCGAATACTGTCAGGAGTTTGCAACCCAACAAAATAAATATGCGAATATAAAGAAAAAGGCAACTATACAGTAAACTAAGATAAAAATGGCAAATTGATTATTACCAAAGTAACCGAAATATTGTGCAAAGCTCCTTTTTTGAGACTCAGAGGTTTACAAACCCTCCTTGCTGGAATGCAGTAATGTCTTCGCTCCAGTCCACGGGTCAACCTTAAACAGACCCCGGTAAGAGTCGGCCACAATAAGCTGCCCGTCACGGTCCAGTCGAAGACCATGTGGACGACCGCATACTGGCTCATAGTCTGTACTCGTTCCTATATGAACAACAAAAAGACAACATGCAAATACAGCACGATAACAATCACCTGTACCAGGAAAACAAAGATATCTGCTGACAGACAACTGACAGACATCCTGCTTATGATTCACTAAAGAACAACTTCACATACAGTAAAATAAGAGAGAGGCATTAAGTGTTTATAAACTGCAATGTAAGCAATGAGAGCTTCCTAAGGATCACAGTTTATGCTCTAATGAAGACATCTGCATTCAAGACTCTTTTGAACAGCCAAGGCTTTGATAACACAACACTTGAGTCTTTGTGAATCACTTCAGCATGCCTAATGAGTTATGGCAGCGGGACACGTTGGGTTTTTCCACACGTGTTAAGCCAGCGAACGCCTCTGTGACAGCCAATACATATTCTTCCAGTCGTTAAACAATATAGCTGCGAGGAGTCAGCTAGAAGTGCACAAGCAGTTTGCAGATTTACCACATTCAGGGATGTCATGGCCCATCTGAGTGATGAAAGTAAGGGATTCATTGCTGATTCGCCACAGTTTCCCGTCCACAGTGCCTGTGTAGATGTTTCCTTCAAGAGACACAGAAAAGAGATAAAACCTCACTGTTTCAAAACAAACTGATAAATGCACAAGACCAGGCTCACCGTTCTGGTCAGCTGCGAAAGACTCCGGGCCTTTGAGTTGACCAGAGAACAACCGTCGACCTTTTTGCAGCCGCGTGTTTACTGCCAGAGGGCCGTCCAGAGCAGGCGGGGGGCCCTCGAATCTGGAAAACATACATCGGCGTGACAACAAACGTCACTGAAAGATCAGTTCACCACAGATTTGCAGTGAAAAGTCAAGTGAGACTCACATGTACGGCTCGGGATCAATAGGGGAGGGAATGAGATACACACCAACTGCAACCGCCAGGAATAAAACCTTGACAGAACTCAGCCCTAACCTGTGAAAATGGGTGAAATACCTTCACACACTGTCCAAAATATATATAGATATAATAGATATAGATATAATAAAAATAAAAAATTTATAAAATCATTATAATAGCAAAGACATCCCATAGCTCTAATGGTGTTTCTTAAAAATTACATTGTGGGATGGCTTTGTGGACCATATTATATTATATTATATTATATTAAAATGTAAAAAAGATGTCAAAGATATATTAATTCAATTACAAAATTAAATGACAAAAATAATTTCAATAATATTAATTTATTAATACAAATTACATGTAATATTTTTATTACTTAAATGTTATATTTATATAATAACAATATTTGTTTATATAATTATTATGTGCAGTCAATATTATATTATATTATATTATTACAATGTTTAAAAGATATAGAAAATTAATAAATAACAGCAAAAACTGTATTAACAATAATATTAAACTAAATATGATATTTTTATTAATTAAAAGTTATATTTATATAACAACAACATTTACTGATTTAACTAAATATAATTATTTATAATAATATATAATTATAAAATATATAAAAAATTGAAATCTCACAAATGGGATTTCAGGATTTTCTGTAATAGCAAATGCATGGCAGTGTAGGCAATATTATATTATATTTTGTAAATGTTAAAAAATTAAAAAGATGCAAGAAAATTAAATGACAGAAATCACAAATTAATAACAAAATAGAATTAATAATAATAAAGTATTTTTTATTTAATATTATATTAATTTAATAGCATAATATTTATTTATACTATTCAATGAAATTATTTACTAAAAATAAACATTGTATTCAACTACATATAATGATAATTAAAAACCAATGTTGATAATAAAATAATAACACAATTCATATTAATAAAAATATATATCAAATTAAATGTAATATTTTAATTAATTAAATATTATATTAATAATAAAAATACATAATTATAAATATAATGATTAAAAATACTGCTGGCATTCAGGAATCACAGAAATGGGATTTTTAGGATTTTCTGTAATACCAAATGTTTGGCAGTATGCTCATATATTATATTATATTAATGTTAAAAAATTAAATTACAGAAATTACAAATTAATAACAAAATAGTATTAATAATCATATTAATTAAAACTAACATCTGTAATCATTTAATATTATATTAATATGACAGCATATTTATTTATACTATTCAATTAAATATAATGATCATAAAAAAAACTATGACTAAAATAACTAAAAATGTAATATAAATTTTGTCTTCAACTACATACAATGATAACTAAAAAGGAACGCTAAATTAAATGTAATATTTGTATTCATTCAATCATATGTTGATATAATAACACAGCATTTATTCATATAAACAAATATATTCAACTAAATATTATAATAAGGCATTTAGGTGGTTATAGCCAAACAAAATACGACATGTGTGAACATATTCAAATAAATTATATTAAAAATAACGTTGGTTTGAGGCAGTCCAACTCTTATCTTTCATTATTGTGTAACAGGAACATCCCAAAATCAAAACTACATCAGAGGTTGTAAAACAATGCTTAACACAAAAGACACGCGATTTTCTTATAAAATAACGTAAATAATGTTGTTATCCGCGACAGCTGATCGTTTTTCAATCGTGAAGAGAAGTGAAGTGAAGTAACTACACTGAACAGCAATGAAAAACACCTCGTTTTTTATCCAAACCGAACGTTTGTATTGGCATTATGCCCAAGTTCTTTGAAATAAGATTTGCAGTTCTTAAAAACTGTGTAAACTTACATGGCTGCGTCGTGAGGTCTTTCTGATAGCTGTATAAAGTTCAGCATGCGTTCCCGGACGCCATGAAAGAAGACAGAAGTGTTCGGTGAGTCATCGATGAGCTCAGCGATGAAGACATTTAACACGGGTTCATGCAGAGGGCACAACATTCACATGTAAATCACGGCCTCACTTAAAGCCTTCACAGTTTAGCGTGATCTTGAGAGCTAGTAAATGCGCTGAAAGGTTGGTGAAAACGCCATTGTGTGACTGCAAGTCTCTGCAATGTGGATAAATGTGTGTTTAATGGCATAACTATAAATACCAGCATTTAGAGCTTGTCAAAAGTGAGATCAGGTTTTCATGGGTAGATTTTTACAGCATGATTCAAGCAGACACAGAGCCAGTTTATCTCTCTCACACACACACAAACTGATGAGAAATTCACAGTGAATTGAGAAACTTTCATCTTTATTTAAAGAAACCAGGTCTTTAACAAGAAAGGCCACGACCGGTAACAATACAAACCCTCAAAAAACCTCCGTCATTGTCAAAAGTGAATGACATCTGGATTCTAACAATGTTTTTTTAGTCCAAACCATCCATGCATGCCACTTATGGCATCTTCTTGATGTATGGAACTTACATCATTTATAAACATCCACAAAATATGCATGTAACCTACAACGGTGGAACAAAATGAGAATTTTTTTGGCAAACGCAGAGTGTTTCGTGAGCGATCTCTAACTATGCTGTTAGAACAGAACAGCACTGGCCTGTGATGTCCTAAAACAGCCATAAGAAATGCATGAATTAATATAACACATGCACAAAAGCAGTTCACTCACATCACACTCCTTTACTACACATGAATACAGTTTAACATTCATTCACAGTCTTACTCTAAAAACAAAAGCTTGTTCTTGAAAAAAAAATAATAAAATAAAAAAATCAAGTACTGAAACAGCTTTAATTACTTAAAAAAAGAAAAAAACACTTCCATAAAACATAACCAAGCTTCCACTAGACGCAATGCCGTTTTAAAACAGTGGAAGACGATAGGCATCTGATGAAGACTAATAAAACAAAAAATAAAAATAATTCCCTGAATTAAAACATAAAGTGCCCAAAAAGCATTTATAAGATTACTGGTCTTATTCCCCTGCAAAATCCTCTTCATTTGCATATATTGAGACTGTCGTGATGCTATATCCACACAACAATTACACTAATTACTCTAATTTATATTCACCCCAGTGTTTACAATTAAAGTCGCCATGGTAAAACCATCAGACAAGAGATACTGTAATTCATCCTCAGTTTATTGAGGCGTACAAACTGATTGCACCAGGCAATTTGCATCAAACTTAAATTAAACTATGCTTTTTATCTAGATCTTTGGTTAGAGGTTATAAAACCGATAATAATAAAGAAATAAATCTTTAAAAAAAGCACACAATCTGTGTAAGACAAACGAATGAACTGACACAGGTGAGACATAAGACTGCAGAGATGTAGTTACAGCAGTTGACCACAAGGTGCCGCTACCTTGCTATGCATGTGTCACAATAGACAATAATGTTTGCAGTACCAATCAGAAAAACCGTCATGCAGCACTAGCATACAGAAATATAAATGTGTATACATATTAAAATCAACTATTGATACACAAGTATCACCATTAATGTCCACCTTGAGTGCTGTCACTGCACTGTCTGCATTTTCCTAATTTATTTTACTGTACCTCACAACAGTAACAGTTTCAGCTACATCTCTATGCAATGCAGAAATGCATGTGAAATTAACTTTTGGTACAGTAAATCAGATCAGATCAGTGTGATTATACATATATCTTCAGTAAACTAGCTTACATCTACTATTTTCAGGCTGTAGCTTCAAAACAAACAATCTTCATTACTTTTATATTCAGTCGTTTGTCTTGAAGACGTCCTCTAATGCATTTTTTTAGGGTTGATGATGAGATGTGAATAACAACTTAAACTAGAGGCCATCACGACCCATAATTCACTGAAAAAGACTGTCTGACCCCGACCGACATCAGTCAGATCTGCTCCAAAACGGTCGCATGACACTTCCCGCATACTTTCCAACATCCTCTACGCTTCTTCGCCAACTTCCCGAATCCGTTCGGTTCCAATTCCTGCACATCACCTAAGAATGCTTACTTTTTCTCTGATTTAAAAAGGTTTTTTTTGGAGACTAATGATTATGGCTTTAGTCCTCATTTCCTGTCCCTACATCACCACATTCAATCTTTTCTTTCACAAACATGCTCTTCCTGTCTGTTTGGTCTCATGTCGGGTCATCATTTTGTCAACAGCACATCAACACTATCTTTGGTAGGGCACATTATGAATCATTTGGTATTTAATATAAAATAAAATAAATCCCCAGTCCCATCGGTTTCTGGTCAATAAGTATATTTGACATAAAATAAGACTCTTTTAGTAAAATAAACAAAATAAAATTCACCCACATAAATTAAAACAACAAACAGAAATATGTACAAACCACAGCATCCAACAATTTAAATAAAACCAGATGTGATTTTCACGTTTGCGTCGTTCACACGAGGTAAAAGAACATGAGAAACAACTGAAAGTGTGAAAGAGGGTGGATGGGTAAATATGGCACCTGAGGTGCATTCTGGGAGCTCAGTGCTCTCCTCTGAGTTTCTGAGACTGGGTGTCCGCTTGGCACAGTGACACCTAATAAGTGTTCATTACACACAGTGACCACTAGAGGCAGCAGTGCTACAGTTCCTTCTGATAAAGCGCTGGCTTTATCCCGGGCCGCTAATCGCTCTCATGGCGTCCTCCAGTTTCTCTTTGTAGGCGTTGTAGCGTCTGGTTATCGAGCCAATCTGGTCCTGTTCCTCTTTATCCAAGATGCGGAGGAAGTTCTGCAGCTCGGGGATGGAAAAGGCGTCCCACTGATGAAAGAAAGGAAGGTGTGTATCATAATTGCTTGTTTTTATTAATATATAATTCAGACAGAAACCGAAATTGAACGCTTACCATGACTTCACCGGTTTGCTGCTCCTTCAGGACAAAGCTGAGCGCGTCTATACTGGGTCCCGCCACCAGACGCAGGAAGAGAGGGTGTTCTTCCTCTGCGAGCTTACAGGTGTACACTGCACACATACAGACACAACACACGCTTTTACCATCACAGGCATTTCATTCACATAGCAAGATGACAAAAAAAAAAAATTATTATCAGGCAAGTATAAAGACCAGTTAACACTAAAGATAACTATAACAATATCTATAAAGTTTTAAGGATTCTTCTAATTCTATGAGAATAGTGAAGTCCACATTCCAATGACAGTGTTCTTACTATTTGTACTGACAGAATTTGTATGCATCATGAATGTTATAACCCTTATTTTTGTGATGGTGCTTTAAGCCCATAATGCATAATTGTCCCAAAGAGATATGCAATTTCTGATTTAAAAAAAAATTTATTATGTATATGTAAATAAATACATTTTAAAAATATATACATTTTTAATATGAGAACCAAACTTTGGAAACGTGTCGAGACTTTTAAAATACACAAGTTATTATTTTTTTCTAAATATTTTTTTTAAAGAGTAGGAAAAAGTATGAATTTACAGACAAAACTGCTCTGACAGGGTTTAAGCATCCTAAAAATATATTGTTTTCAGTACAGGAACTATATTTTGAAAATGTGTCGACTATCAAAATACATTTAGTTTTTTTTTTTAATATATATATATATATATATATAACCATTTAAAACACAAAACTGATATAAGTGGATTTTAGCATGCTAAAAATACATTGTTTTTAGTAAAAAAAAAAAAAATATATCAAAATACTTTTTTCTTTACATAAACATTTAAAGAGGATGAGTATAGAGACAAAACTGATTTTACCATGCTAAAAATACACTGTTTTTAGTAAAGGAACCACATTTTGGAAATGTGTCAAGACTATCAAAATACATTTAATTTGTATCAATTTAAAGGAGATTTAATAATTTAAAGAAGATTAATCTAGAGATCGAGAGGGTTTCAGCATGCTAAAAAGACAAATACCTGTACATTTTTAATTTTATTAGGAAAAGAGTATGAATCTAGAGACAAAACTGATCTGAGAGGGTTTTAGCATGCTAAAAATACATTGTTTTTAGTACAGGAATCAAATTTTGGAAATGTGTCAAGACTATCAAAATACATATTAATACATTTTTACATTATAAAGATGTATAAAAATTTAAAGAGCATGAATTTAGAACTGCTCTGAGAACGTTTCAGCATGCTAAAGTCCATCATTTTTAGTACAAGAACCTTAAAATATTAAAAAAATATTACAATCTTAAAGTATTTATTTATTATTATTATTTTATGACTATTTTATGGCTTGGACCATTTAAAGGGTATGACTTTAGAAACAAAACTTCTCAAAGAGGGTTTCCGCACAATAATAGGAACGAAGTAACTAAGGAAAGTAAACTCATGTCAATTAAAGCACCTAAACTTTAAATTCAGCCCTGCATCAGGTACTTTTTAATAAAGGCCTGACACACCACAAAGAGGAAGACACGCCAAAGAACATCCCCACTCAATGTTGATATAAGGCCTAAATTCACAGCAAAAACAAACTTTAAGCACGAAAAAGGAAGCGCACCACCTCTTATCAGGAACAAAAGGTAATTCTCTAGAAGTCCTGCGTTTACTCTAGCATTAAGGGAGATTTTTCTCCACCTAGAATGTGCAAAAGGGCGCAGACCTGCATTTCTTCATTCTTGAGGAATCTCTCATCTCACTTCCTGTTTAATGGGGGCTTCCTTCTGCCTCCGGCAGCGGTTAATCAGAACAAGCAGGGCTGTTATTATGTCTACACTAATGCGGTTGATTCATGGTCTTTTATACGCCGTACCGCTGTGATATCACACATGAGGGTCTGGTGAATCTGTTTCTGTCTGTTAATGAGCTCTGAGGTGGGAGTTTATCAGCTTCTAAACTCTAGCATTTCTTGAATTCGTCTAGACGGGCTGTTTAAGAGCTGGACGGCCCTGTTACATGCATTAAAACCAGCTGTAAAACGCAACCCGAACACAAAGTGTTGTGTATCTATCTCTCACGGTGGTGAGAACTCATGAAAGTCTGTGTCTTGGATGGTGGAGGGAAAAAAAAAAAAAAAAAAACGTAACCGTCCCAGACAGCCTCCTCAGCAAATATTCCTCCATTGGCAGCAGCACTTACTGGCTCCTACACACACTCGTAATAATTGAAGATGAGCGTTATTGCTCCCCAAAGTACTACGATGCTCAGTTCATCCAATAAATCAAGCAGAAGCGCTATTCAGTGCAACTAAATTCACTGCGCCATGGCAAAAGAAATTTCGTTCAAGTTTGCAGTATTATTTTTGTATTTGGATCAGTAACAAAATGCAGTACATTAAAACAAGTACGTTAGATAGTAGTCTAGAGAATATGCTTTATAAAAAAAATTCAAGCTTGAAAAAAATTATACAATATTTTTAATGATAAAATGTGATGCCTAAGCCATTCTGTTTTACAATAAAATAAATATTTACATTTTTGGTATTATTATATTTTACAAAAATTTATTATTAAATACTGAACATAAATAAATAAATAAAAGCATGGAAAATGGATAATTGTGGCATTTATTTAGAATAATTGTATAAATTATATTATTATTTTTTTTTAAATATGGTAATATCCAGATTTTTTTTATGATAAAATGTGATGTCTAAGCCATTTTGTTTTATAATAAATCAAGCAGGAGTGCAAATCTGACTTTGCAGTCATATTTTCTTTTTTGTATTTTGAAGTGCAGTATGTTAAAGTAAAATTACATATATTTTATATAGTGCAATCCTAAAAAAATAATTATAAAATACTGAACATTTATAAGTAAATGGTATGTAATGCAGTATGTAAAAATATTACATATAATAACAAAATATATCATTATAAAATAATTATTAACTTTATATAATAGTATAATTTTTTTTACATTTCATAAAAAAAATTATTATTATATATTATACTTTATATATACACTCACGCATTTTAGAAAGTGCAGCATTATTAAAACAAGTACATTATAGAGCACTGTAGAGAATATATATATAAAATATATATTTTTTTAAAATAAATAGAGAAAACCAATTGCACAAATAAAAAATACATTTATTATTTTAAATTAGTATTATAAATTAGTATAAATATATATATTAATTGTTGGAATTTTAAACAGTAAATCATTTTTATTATAATTTTTTTTTAATAAGGTAATATCCAGACTTCTTCCCCATAATAATGCCCGATATTTAAGCCATTTTGTTTTAGAATCTGAAGATAAAATACTTCACAAAGAAAAATAATACAAAGACAAGTCGTCTTACTATCGATGCGGATCAGTGTATTCTGATTCATGAATGAATGACTCTTATGAGTCGGTTCATTAAATGATTCATTTCCTTCACATAAACCAGAGCACATTCCAGCCCGAAGCATAGATTACGAAAGCAGGTACTTAAAATCACTGAGCCATATGTGTGTCTGGCTTCCTGCTGTGTGTGTGACGTCAACGGGGGCTCAGACAGTGGCTGGGGTCCGTCAAAGCAGTGAGATGGATTAGAAACACTGACATTTTAAAGCAAAACCAATGCTGAGCTTCTCAGGAATCCACCGTTTGAAGTATAAAGCCAAAAAAACTATGCAAAATCAACTAGTAAACTCAGTTGACAGCCACCCCGACCTATCCCCATCTCGGTATACCCCTGTATGGCAATAAAATGTGGGGAACAAGGCTAGTTAGTATCTGCCAAAGAGCATTCGACAGGTTGCCACAGACATCAGCTGTTGTGTATGTGTGTTTACTACGCTGGCATGGTGTATTCTTGGCACATACGTGCACACAGAGTAACAGGCATGTCCTGAATGTGTGAGTGCGTCCATAAATATACACGCGTTCCTCAGATTGACCTAATTCAGGAATGCATCCGTTCCTGCCAAAACACATACTGTATACACTGGGGGACCTGAGTCATTACTGTACACACACACACACACGCTGATGCATTTTCCACATTCATGTTCGCCATCTCACCTTGGTCTTCTCTGCTGAAGCGTTTGAACAGGGCGAACTTGGCGGGGTTGTCGGCCACGGTGAACTTCCTCAGCAGGGCTTCGATCACCTGTCGCACCGTGTTGGTGCTGCTGATGTGCAGGGTGTTTATGGAGCCGCGCGGAAGGTAAAACGCCTCCTGACCTTTGACCCCTCCTGCGCCGCCTCCTTTCACTGTGATGGGCCTCCGCAGGTCCAGCTGAACCTTGATGAAGCCTGTGTACATGCCGTTAGTATTCTGCAGGACAGAGACAGAGGAACGACAAAGACAGGCATTATGATTAAAACAGCAAAGATATGATCAATTATACAGACTAACCAAAAATTATTCACATATTTTTGATATTTTTTTTACTAGTAGGTGCAAAACTACCCAAAAAATTCTTCATACAGTGGACTACCAGTAAAACTGATACAAATTTGGGAGCAAAAAAGATGTGACACGTTGACCTGACCATGTTTTGTTACATACCTTTCTATCAAAGTGTTAGCAAGATGAATTTGTTCTGACATAGTTTAACTTTTGAGTTCTTGTCATACTTTATTACCATTTTCTAAACGATAGCAAATAAACTGTGATAATGTGAGACATTTTGAAGGTGTCTGAATAAATTTAGGTTTGACGGTAGCTAAATAAGTGTTTTTCTCAAGTAAGCAACAGTTTTTTGCATTTCTGGACAATTATGAAATGTTTTTTTTTTTTTAAATGCCCGCTTTCAAGTAAGAAAATCTGATTTATTTCAGCAAATCCTTTCAGGCAGTTTATTTTGAAGAACTGTTGAGTTTGGTCGTCAGTGCACTTTTCTTTTTAAATTAGAAAAATTCTTTAAAATAAATGTTTTTGTATTGTTTTATTATTTTTAAATAATAAATAATTTTATAATTTATATATATATATATATATATATATATATATATATATATATATATTATACATAATTATTATTCATTATTTATTATTATTATTATTATAATATTACAATGTATAGTTTTTTTATTTTAGTTTAGTTGCACTTAAAGTAAATTTGTGAGTCAAGTCACATTAATTTATATAATTAGAAAAAAAACTATTAATATTGAAAAAATTGTTCAAATATTAAATAAATAAAACTTAAGGCAATATTGCCATTATTCAGCTTAATTAAGTTCAGTGTTGATTCGGTTTAGTTCCGACATTTTAATGTTACAAAGTTAATTATTTATGAAGTGATCCCAAATGTAAAAATAAATCAAACTATAAATAACTAAAAATAAATAAATCATTTAATTGTTTATTAATAATAATAATAATAATAATAATAATAATGATGAAGAATTATTATTATTATTATTATTATTATTAACAACAACAACAATTATTATTATGTTAGTATTAAGTGATTCTCCTACTGTTTCTGTGGGTAATAAATAGTACAGAAATACTACATAATAATTGGTTTATAAATAATCAAATACTTCAGTAACTGTTTTCATGTGTTTCTTAGTAACCTAAAGTACAGCTTAAAGTTAACTTAACTCAACTTAAGTCATAGTTAAACTGTTTGATATGATGTGTAGCTTGTAGCCTGACAAGCTTTGGTTTCAAAGCAGCTTCCTCAACTCTGGTGAGCACGTCTTGCTCTGGTATCTGACTGTGTCCAGATGGAGCTCAGATTTGAGCTTCTTCTGTCTGTAAGCTCATTAGTTCAAATGGCAGCCATGACTGCAGGCTACAGGCGAGACACAGGGGGCTGTAATTACAGCTCACAAACCTCCTCTGAAACTCCACCACACTGACACACAACCCTGCTGGAAAACAAGCCTTCAACTTAATGATCCAAGACACTGTGGACGCTTAATGAGTAAAAGCTCACATATACTAATACAAAGTGTTTGTGCCACGGTGGCTCAGTTAAGTCCAGACAACACATCTCTCTTTAAATATGTTGTGTTGGAGATCAGTATTTGTTAAAGAGCTATTATTATCCAGACAGAAAAAGTCCTGTGATAAGCAGCTGGACTCTGGACAAAGGTACAGTGGTAAAACCACAGTCTCAATCCTTATGGCTGTCACATGATCCATGATAAGTCATGATAAACAGATTACGACAGAGACAATGATAAAGCTTTTTTTTTTTTTTTAAAGAAAATTATAAATCTGTATTAAAAATACAGTTCAGCATCTTAGAAATGTAATTTACATTCTTCTTGTGCAAGTATTTTTTTTAAATGTCTGCACCATTTGATAATGATAAAGCTCATATTATAAAAGGGACAATCATAAATAATTCTCAGACTTTAAAAATGAAAATCCATTTTTCAGAAATGCAATATGCATTTAGGGTGGTTAGGTATGTTTTTTTAAATATATTTGTACCACTTTAAAAAAGATTTTAATTAATGACTAAAAGCATCAAGTGGTGTAACAAAAAGTAATAAAATATTACTTCATTTTATATTAAGGGGGTTAATATAACAATATCATTTCATATTTTAAGTTTTTCTTCAACATATTGATATTCTAAAACATTTTTTGATCCATAATACATATTAGGCTATACACAATCAGTAAAAACCTAGAATTTTATTTCTAGAGGAACTTGTGTGATGACAAACACTTTTATTCAAAAACAATGTGGATGGACTTTTGAATTCTGAAAATTATTAGCGATTAGACTTATGACAGATTAGTTTTATCGTTCTATTTATGGACAATGAAGGTTCACCATTAACTCACCAGTGTCATTTTAAAGTGGTCACGTGACTCTGTGTTGTACTGCTCGACCTTCTTTCTGATTTCCTCATAAGTGAGATGAGTGCGCAGCTCTTTCTCTTTCTCCACATCCTGAAACACAGAAACACAGACAGTGAATACAAGCATTTAGCAAGCAGAAAGGTCAGCACAGGTCAACTCATTCTGACAGCAGAAGAGGTACGACTCTAGTACTGCTGAATAATGAAGCCATTCAAATCAAAGGCTTCTTTGTCATGAGCCCAAAACACCCACATACACCCTCCAAACTAGTGACATCCACGTGAACAGGACATCCTGCAGTAAACAACAGTAGGTAAACAAATTACTGCATGTTTAATGCTTTTTAATGGTCATTTAATGCATGGTTTTTCCTTAAAGACATGAACCCTTAAAGTGGTTATAATAGTTCACTTTCCTGGAACAATACAGCCCTACAGCAGAATATTGTATGAAACGTGTGCAGTGCACTCTGGTCTTACATGGTCATATCACAGAGAAGCTGATTTGCTTTCATGAGCGCTCCAAGCTCAAAACAAAAGCACAGAGCCCCTTATAAGGGAACAGTCCTGGGCTGAAGTGACAACACGTTGACGGACAAGGCCGTCTCAGCTAACAGAGTCCAGAGGCTGAATATTGCAAACTGCAAAAGACAGTCGTAATTCCCCTCCTGCCCAGGCCAAGACTGCCTGAAGTGTTTGCAATAACAGGTGGCTTTGTGTTGCATGCATTGTAAATGAACTTTACAGTGCATGACTCACACTGTATTCATACCCAGAAAACATCTATTTAAAGGCTAAACACCTTATTGAATTCCTACGTTTATAATAAAGCCCTAAAGCTCTGAGAATAAACATGTTTCCGTTACTCTGCTGCTGTAGTATTAGTAACATGCAAAACTACTACACATTTTCCAAATCGACTGTCTTTCTTCGCTAATGCAGCTTTGCAGGATAAGTGACAACATAACTAAATACTTCTAAACAAATAACTATAAAACCATATTTCAGTTTAGAATTTAATTATCAGAGGGTATTTCCCATGCTGAATATTAGCATGCTAAATCAAAGATGCTAAAGCCCTCTCTGAGACATTGTGATGATAAACTACTCATTACAGCAATGCCAACAAAGTGAAACTAATTGACTATCCTGAACCATCTTAAGTTAGTACAGAAGAACTGTCCATTTGCTCATAAACCCATTCCTGTGCTACTTTGCTCTAGTAAGGTTTGGTTAAACCCTCAACCTGACCTTAGCACCCTCATAGCTCTGAATGGGGGAATGCTAAACAGATTAACCCAGTAACAGCTGCTTAACTAGTGCATCAATGAGATATCTTATGGATGAGACTACTTGGACAGGTGGCTCATGATATTGGAGTACATTTAAGTAAATAAATGTGACCCTGGACCACAAAATTAGTCTTAAATAGCCAGGTATTTTTGTAGCAATAGATAAAAATACAATGTACGGGTCAAAATGATTGATTTTTCTTTTATGCCAAAAATCATTAGAATATTAGGTAAAGATCAAAGATAAACAACCCTCAGATTTTAGATTTTCAAATGGTTGTATCTCGGCCAAATATTGTCACATCTTTACAGAATATACATCATGGAAAGCTTATTTATTCAGCTTTCAGGTGAAGTATAAATCTCAATTTAAAAAAAATGACCCTTATGACTGGTTTTGTGGTACAGGATCACAAATAAATCTGCGTCTATACTGATCTCACAACAAACCTTATACATGAGACCTGACGGTAAGACAAATCTTTAATGAAATACTTTGGACGTGCCAACTGTCACACCAACAGGGTCATTAGCTTAATCACTTCACCATCCTAACAAGCACGAATGCAAATGGAAAACAATGCTTCCCAGACTTTCCTATTAAAGGATTCGGTCACGTGTTCAGATCGGACCAATTAACTCAACCAAGCACTCTTTGATGAAGTCACGACTACAAGCAGAGAAGCCATTAAATCCCTGTTCACCACAGAAAAAGCTAGTAAAAGCTTTGTAAACGAGGGGCAGAGAGGGGCCTGTTGAGCTCTTGAGAGAGATTACAGCTCACCACATCAGCTTGTGCCGCCTATGGGTTCAGTGATGTGGTCTTCAAGAGCGCTCTTAGGGTTGTTCATTAGCCAAGCTGAACCGTGCATGTTGGTCATGTAAACTTTGACTGGTGCCCACAAAGTAATAGTTAGACTTGATGCCCCAACAAGGTCCAGACTCCAGAGCTGACATTTACTTGTCTTTATCAAGGTACTACTGACGTAATGCTTGGGAAAGCAGACACCATGAACGATGTGTAAAGAAAGCAAACCAGGAAGGACAGGGTTAACACGGATGCCTCTGCACAGCGGAGCGTGACAAAGGCAAAATAAACACTAGCCCGATGAGGTAATGCGACAGAAAAAGCAGCTCTTACCTCCCTTTCTGTGAGGGATAGTGTGTCCTCGCTCTCAAGTGGAGCAACACATTGAAAGACAACAAGGAACAGAAGTTAATGTATCCTTGAGGTCCAACCAGACCCCCTCTACTTGTCAAGAGATCAATCAAGTGTATTTTGAAGGGAAATGAATTAAAACATTAAAGGGAGAAAGTAAACTGCACTCTGTAGGGCCCATGGTGTCCTTGGTGAGCTGATAAGCAAGCCTGGAGGGTGTGGCGTGTGGTAATGTCAGGGTTTTTGTTCCTCATTTTGAGTCATGTGCTAACCAAGTTCTGTCACACTTTGTGGTTAGAACATACTCAAGCATGAGGTGCGACCGGACTGGTTTTTCAGGGGCACTCCTATCTGGCAATCTCTTGACTTCTGCAGATAAAGCACTTGATATCATCTACGCTACTGAAAGATGAGTTAGACAAGCGGTTAAACAGTCAGACAAACACCGAAAGGTCCGGCAGACTAGACAATCGAAAGGCAATCTGCTTTTTATTTTTAGCTGAGCTTTTGCAGGGGATTTCTGGACACACCTATAATGACTGCAACACATCATGATTGCCAATGTACACCGATTTGCAGGCTGCAATAAAACATCCCCTTCTCATTCCCCCTACCCCACAGGAAGTCCCTAGCCACCACACCTTTCCTCCCCAACACATTCCTCAGCTAATGGAGCAGCTGAAATGGTCAATATCCTTTTGCAAGCCAAACGCTGAACTCCAGTGACTGGGCGATTGTCTAACAACCAAAAGCATAAAAATGACCATTCTGTGTGGCTTCCTACTCAGCAGGACAGTGGGCAGACTAAACTGCATGATGTGATTCTAGAATAGTCAGAACTGCAGGGAGGTTTACTGAGTACAGGAAATCATGGCTTACAAGAATAGAGGAATGAAAACCACCAAGGAACTTGATGCAAGCTTGGTAAACACTCACAAGCTCATCAACTGGTGACATTATTGAAAACACTTCCTTAGTGCCATGAAACACAAACATTATGTCATATAAAGGGTTTGCAAAAAATTACCCTTATGACTGGTTTTGTGGTACAGGATCACAAATAAATCTGCGTCTATACTGATCTCACAACAAACCTTACACATGAGACCTGACGGTAAGACAAATCTTTAATGAAAGAGCTTAGTCTTTCCAATACTTTGGACGTGCCAACTGTCACACCAACAAGGTCATTAGCTTAATCACTTCACCATCCTAACAAGCACGAATGCAAATGGAAAACAATGCTTCCCAGACTTTCCTATTAAAGGATTCGGTCACGTGTTCAGATCGGACCAATTAACTCAACCAAGCACTCTTTGATGAAGTCACGACTACAAGCAGAGATGCCATTAAATCCCTGTTCACCACCAAAAAAGCTAGTAAAAGCTTTGTAAACGAGGGGCCGAGAGGGGCCTGTTGAGCTCTTGAGAGAGATTACTGAAAACACTTCCTTAGTGCCGTGAAACACAAACATTATGTCATATAAAGGGTTTGCACTAACGTCACGATTTGGTCATTTACCCAGATGGGTAGCCATATTGGCAATACCCAGATGTTAACAACAGCATGGATTGCACAGTTAATGTACTACTGAATAAATTGTTCTCCTGTCTAAACCACGGAACAAATGTGCTAAATCATATAGAGAAGTATTTAGTAAGCAGGAAAGGGCACACAATTTTGACAAACTAAGTTACTAGCTGGTAAAAATACATATGAGCAGTGTTATTTAAGAAATTAGTCTAATATTTCACCTACCTGACCAGAAATCATAAGAACAAACGTGAATGTTGTAAAGATCCTTGCCCTAGAAATCCTGGTTCAGTTTGACCAACCACACATTTCTTTTGTTGCAGTTTTGTTTTAAATTTTGGCACTCCAAATGTTTTTCCTGGTCCGAACGATTAGTACAGCTAAAAAAAAAAGACAATTATTGACCATTTTCAGCCGCAATAATTAGCAATATATGAGTTTCATTCAGTTAAGTGGAATTGTTTATTTTCAGTGCCACCAATATGGCCGATTGATGACACGTCATGAAAACACTATTTTGGAGTCTTCAGTTTTAACCTTTGGATTTACAAGTTAAGTGACATTGAGTTGCATCACTCACGGCCCGGGCATACTTCACTTTACTGCAGATGGATGAGCTTGACACATGCGCAGTACCACCTACTTTACTCGTTCTGTCTCAGCATTCACCTTGCGGCTGCCCTGTTGTACGTGGACCATCCACATAGTCACAAAAATTGGGCTGCGCACGGATGTTCAGCAGACACTTCTGATGATGAAAATGGAGTCAAACTGCATCCACATTTTGCTTCTGCAAATCTCTTCCAAGTACAAGAAAATGACCCACAGTGATATCCATGCTGTACATTGGAACTAAGAATAACCTGTTTCAAAGCTTTCAACCAGTATTCTGGTACTTTCGCAACTAGCATAAATTCATGAGGTTATATATCCATGCTGTGCTATGACTCATGCAATCTTTCATTATGAGTACTATAACATCACCTCACAAGGGAATGCACGCATATGCCTCGATACGCCCATTATGTCCTTTAACCCTCAATGCTCTCCTAAACTTCCTCCTACAAATAACAGTTTCATAACTCTGTTTATGTCTGCTAGGAACACCAAGGGAACAAGAAAATGTACCGTAAGGTATCTTACGCAAGCCAGGCGTGCTTAAACGGCATTAGGTGTGTAAAGAACGTGGAAAAGTTCTTTCATCTCTAATGTTGCTGTCCCCTACAGACAGGCCAACAATAACACAAGAGCCCCTCAAGGACTCTTTACAAGCTGCTTTCATTGGAAAGCTTGACCGACACTTTCCAGCAATATCCATTCTGACGTCATAAAGCTCTGCTGGGATAGTAACTGGTGATTGACAGCAAAAAATTAGGGAATTCATTCTAGATCATATTTGTAGATACTTCCCAATATCCCCAAGAAGGCGCCTCTGTCTGAACTAGGATTTATAGATAAGCTTCAAATATTACTGATAACATGAGATAGGAGCTGAACCATAACAACAGGGTGTGGTTTGTTTTCCTTGCAACTGAAGACAACTCTATACTGTAAAAAAAAGAAAAAAAAAACACTGTTGCTTTTCTCAGAAAAAAAGAGTCCTTAAGAAAGTGAGGAACTTGAGCCCTTCACAAACCAAAATGACTCGTCCTTCCTGCACAGTACCAAGTTGAATACGATCCGGGGTTGATTCACACGCAGAGGAAGTGGAGCTGTCTAACTCACCGCGGCGGCCTGACTGATCATAACAAACCTGTCAGCCCAGATGGGAGTACAGTGCCTTCACTGAGCTCAGAGACCAATGAAATATAACCTCACTGCATGATGTCTCAGGTCATAATTCTAATGAAATCTGCCCACTCACCACGGCTGTGAGGAACTGTGAGAAAGAAAGAGGAAAAAGCTCTCGAACTTCATGGTTTTTGAATGATGAGTTGCCACACAAAGCAGAAATATGAAATTACAAACCAGAAAATATCAAGATATTCTCGGTAATACATATAGGCCAAAGGGTGGGAGGGTGGGGGGGGGGGGCAAATATGACGTCAAATATGCCTCTGTTAGCCCTTCAGAGCCATGTGTAGCTAATTTGCAGTTGAAGCGCAAACAGCACAGTCCTTCAAATTTATCATTAACAGAGTGTCCTCTATGCACACGACTGCTTGTGATAAAAATTAACCCAGTATAAAGGGTTTTAACTAAGAGTGTACAAGATCTGGCACAGTCTTCTTATCACAACCTAGCAACAAAAACACACAAAAAAAAACCAAATATTTTATGATAACAACGTTATGAATTAACGCCGAAAGATCCTGATATAGCTGGGAGGAGAATAGGGCCTTTGTTTACAAGGATATAGGATACATTTGCTGCAGTGCTCAGCGATGATGTCATTCCAGAGAAGTGAACGATTTCAAAGAAAGACGTAGAATGAAAGCGGCTGAGATCAGACATGACACATGACAGGTGCGGCCATGTGACCTGTGCGCTTGGAGAACTTATCCGGTTTCAAACTCACATTCACCAAACTTTGCGTCTTATCTCGGCTTGGGTGTGCGATGTGGGTATGTTTTTTCTAGCGAATGATTTCGTTCAACCAACTGGACTAACATGATATATATACAAACTGATGTCAACAGAGATGAAAGGACTAAAGGCTAGTTCGGTTTTGGGTTTTGAAATGACAGAGATAATGGAAGCCACAACAAATATTTAACCCGATTAAGGTGCCTGAATAAAACTGCCAATGGTTAGATCTAATGAAATCCAGGAAGCACCAACACTCGAGGAAAGCTCTAGGGACTAAGCGCATTTCCTGATGGACCCGTATCTCTAACTGAAAAGGAAAAACACAGATCTTTAACATCACAGAGTTTCTCTGAAATTAAAAATGTATTATCACAACTGCAAATGGGCCATTCTAGTTCTAATACCACACAACGTGTTATTGCGAAGACTGTTGTTTATATGTAGCAGAGCCAAATGTCGAGCAAAACACATTTCTTTTGCAAAAGTAAACAGATTCCAAACTTAAAAAATTAATTTCCAAACCATGACTTGTGCTCCCAGCATCAGTTGGAAAGTTTATCTGCTGACTAGGCTGAGGTTTTGCATGACATTCAACTGATGGACCGTAACATAGCGAGCGAAACAACCACCTTCATCTGGTCTTATCTTCCTATTTACTATAATTACAGTTCTTCTCTGAGAAACTGCAACCAGATGCTCTGCATGTGGATCCACACGAGTCCAACAGAGCCGTGACCACGAACAATCAAAGGGAGAGAGTGGGATGTGCATGTCCGTAAATCTCAACTTTTGACCCATTTTCGAAGCTCGAGGAAAACCACTCAAAAGCACTCAAGGGTTTAATGGTTGTTAATTCATGCACTGACAAAGCACGCAACTATTTAGGTGTAGACTTTAGGTAGGTGCTGTTTGAAAATTTCTATCATCAAAGGCAGCTTGTAATAGGCGACCAGAGACACACACCTGGATGATAATCAAATACTGCTCAATGACGCACAAGGCTACTTTGTGGAGTAATCAGATTAAGTGGCAATGCTCTCTTCAGCTGAGCTTGATGCCTGGTGAAAACAAACACTGTGGCCTACTGGAGCCTTGTAATCTGATGCTTCCCTAAACAGTCCTAAAACTGTCAAAAATATTGCTTCAGACCTCTGTGAGGCTGTTTTGATTTCTTAATAATTCGGTTTTGTGTAATGCAGGATCTGAAACTGTTCGTGTAACACTGATTTATTCAGCCATGACAGATGAACAAACACAGTGGAATTCTTTCCATTCTGTGATGCAAGGGCACAACACAAAACATGAACTCATGAGACAAAACAGAAGCACAAAAAGAGTTTGCATGGCATGAATGGAGCAACACGTCTGGAGAAAATTATTATTTTTCGCTCCGCAGTCGCAGTATAAACAGCACGTACACTTCACAACACCTTCTTTAAACAATTTCTCTTATGTGAAGGTCAGACACCACTAGCCTCAGATTTCATCCCAAAATCAAAAGAAAACAGTCTTAAAATAACACATTATACAAATAATACTAACATTAAAATAAAAAATATTTACTATTTACAGAACAAAAAGATTATTTACATCGTGCTATTATTTATGCACATTACTGCCAAATTATCATTAGTAGATTGCTTTATTAGATTACTCATTACAGTATACTATTTTTTAAATTATGATAATTCTTATTAGACTAACACAGTATTTTTACATTTTTATTTTAGCATAAAGGCAGTACAACTAATACTACAATGATGTACTTTCCATTTTGATGAGAAAATGTGCTTAATTGTTATTAAAAAACTTTATTTTTTGCCGCACAGAGTGAATTTGAGTAAAATGGAATGTTTTTAAGGTTTTGTAAGATTTACCAAGCCAGGCTTTACTCAAATCTTTTAAAATCTAAATATCTGCTATAAATGGTGAGATTATTTATTATAACCGGTCATTCTTTGCCCACAAGACCTTTGCAATGTGGCCTATTAATCCTTCTTTTAAATACTAAAGCTTTTGGTGGCCCGTTCCAGAATTTTACATAACTGTGGAAAATGTTTTACCAGTCTATAAATGTCCATTCTGGTTTATATGAGGAGATATGGGTAATGTAAAATAAACATTTAGTTTCAGTTCTGTGAATATTATCATCTCCAGCACACATATTCTTCTCTTGGGTGCTCCATCTGGATTTATAGCAAGCTGGCGTCTACGCAGCATTTGTGTAAACGCAGACTGGAGTCAGCAACGGTTCGCATTAACATCCTTGAGATTTAGATTAATCTTACTGAGTGTGGCTGACATGAAAATCTTCATCTAATGCTCAGCGAGTGCATGAACTCCTGCAGCTACCAGACGAAATTCACATCATCAACGCGATTAACGATCCACATAATTTGACCGATCACCTTATCCCTAATGAGGAATTGACGTAATGACTCAAAGCATTTTGATCAGTATCTGACAGCTGAAACAAGCCAAGCGGAAAACTCAAGATAAACCTGGAAAACCGCTAAACAATGTATGAGAAACTTTCACAAGAGTTCAGAGCTAAGTTTCTTTGTGCATTCAGTGCCGGTGTTGGCAAAGCATGTGAATATTCAAGGCCAATGACGTCAGGCACAAACCATTCCCCGCCAAATGCTGCAACGCTGCCACAAAACACTCACAACTGCAATGATCTGCTGTTACAGTAGCAGTGAGTAGAGTTTCTGTATTCACCCACAGCACTTTTGAGTTTCGTCTGTGAGCGTACAATCGCTAATTTAATTTCCGCTCAATCAAGTTCTGAGCTATAAAAACAGCCTGCGGACTGTAGATAACGTCTGTCTTTCTTCAGCACTGTCCTGAAAAGCAAATCTCTCGGAAACCCAGGGAAGCTGTTTCAGCAACTTCAACAGCACAATTCACACTCTCTCTTCAAGTGTGAAGATAAAGGGCTGCTTAAAAGGATTGTTTACCAAAAATGAAAATTCTGTCATAATTTACTCACCCTCAAGTTGCAGCAAACCTTTGAGTAAGCCCTGGTGAGGCCTAAATGTTTAAACTGCCACCTGTACTGCACTCTAAAGTTACAATACATAAATCGTAATGATTTTCATGCAATAAACTCAGCCATTATATCTCAGAGTTTCCCTGAGTGCTCTGTCCCACACAAACCCCCATGATCCTGCTGTTTTGCATGCCTGCCCCAGCAGCTGTTTCCCAGGGTCAGTGCATTTGTGGCATGCAAGAGGTGACAAAACAGATGAAGCAAAGGGCATATCTCCTCTGCTTAAATGCTGCACAAACATTTTGTAGATACTAAGTTTCTATTTGCATCTCTAGCATACTTTGAAGTGCCCTTCTGAGAAAAGACAGATTTTGCGTTAGCTTTACTGATGATGAAATAGTTTGGAGGGGGGGTCGTCTTTGTCAGAATGAAGTAACAGGAAGTGAGCTATACCACTGTGCCGGGCGGTTTAAGGAACTGACTCATTCCTTTTTGAGCAACTCCTTCTACAGCTGCTACTCTACACGATTAATGGTCATTACACGCGGCGTGCGTAGCGTGCACATTCTAAAAGTCTGGAATTGGATACATCATGACTACAAACTCAGAAGATCCAGGGAGCTCTGTTGCTTTCTACTGACTACAGAGTTTGTTACATTCTAAAATGTAGAATAAAAATAAGAAAGGACTGAATTGGAACGCTCTGAATGAGCTTGCTGCAATGCATCCTGGGATTGCCGCCTTTGTTAAATGCTGTCTATATAGGAGCTCACTAGATTTTGGGACGGAGCCCTAAAAACCCAATAAAACAATCCGCAACAGTTCCCCCTGGAAAGTGGAAGTCACATGACAACTTTGTGACATTTTTCTCACAATCGGGTAATTGACGGAAATGTGGCACTCATACTGTGAATCTTTTCTCTTTGAGCCCCCCTTACTGTCACACATGACTGTGTAGAGGCCATATTCAAAGTACATGTGGTCAGTCACACTGGTTAGTTTTACCAGCGACTGAGACAGGCAATAAAACTGCAAAATTATGAGCAGTTGTCTTTGATATGGGCATGCTGGTGTCAGCCAATTGAGAAGCATGAAAAAGTTACTGAACAAAACAGCTTTCATGAGCTGAGAATGGCCTACTTCAACAGAACTTCCATGCCAATGATGGCATGATGTAATGGTTTTAAACAAACCAGAAGTCACATACAATCTAATAACACCCTAAATAAAGATAATAAGCATAATAAAACAAAACAAACTAGTGTTGAGTGAGCAATACTGTGCTAAATCCATCCCACAGCCTATAAAAGATGACCATGTGGCCAGAGAAATTAGGCAAAATTAAGTGTAGAATCAGTCCATTCAGTGTTTCCTTGCTAAAGTCTGACACAAAAGAGGCATTATCTTAAGGTCATAAATATAAAGGAGGTGTCTGATGGGATAGCTGCTAAGTTAAATAACACTGAGATATGCAGTATGTCATGTTTATGATTGAACTCTGTTAATGATTGTTTTAAACACTATGAATCATGACCTCTAAAAGTTTTATTAAAACAGCTGATCCTACACGAATACTAATACAGTTAACGTATGCGCCATTGTAGCAATATAACACGAAGGCTTCCATAAACAGATGTTAATAAATAAATCATTATATCATGCAAATATATTCACCTTGAGGTTCGTGGGTTTAACCGAAGGCTTTTTGAACAGGGAAGTTCTGGCAGTGAAAAAATATTCCTCTGAATCCTCTTCCAGACTACTGTATCCACTACTCATGGTGCTCGTCCACGACATTTGAAGAGAAACTCTGACACATCCAAAAACAGGTTTTATATGCGCGCAAAAGTAGTACTGTACAATATGATCAAACTGGTCAGTGAACCAACGCTGCGAAACGTGAACGCGAGTCTTTACTGACGCTCGGCAACCATCGGCTTTACTTCTAGCTTCTCTTTAAAAGACGAAACAGTCGGCAAACTCCAAAAACACTTTTCCGTTTCTGGTTAAATACGTAATATCTATAACTGCTAATCGTATGAAGCGTAGAAACGCTTTAAATACTTAAAACGACACGAAAAACGCGCCCGCTCGAGTCCTTCCCAAACTCTTTTCAAACTAAACTGAGTTCAATAGACTGAACCGGAGCGGCTCGCTAGAAAGAACACACCCACAAACACACACACATACAGTAAGAAGAAGTTCCTCATCCACTGTCTCTGCTTGCGTTGCGTCCCCTACCTGTGTACTTGATTAGTGTTATTTTCAATAAAGTTTCTTTGATAAACGGCTGTGATGATCTGATAAACAAATGCTCAATAATAAATCTTAATGTATAAGTGTTAATAATCAGGACAAAAAAATGTTCCGCCGAATAAAATAGTTCATTAATCTACACACCGTTGCCACGCAAGGTAAAGTTACAGCAACAGCTTGGCGTATTAATACAAAATTCAAAGTAAGTGCGGCGGCAATTTTACAACGGCTCCGAGTGGGTCTCGGTCTCACTCAGTCATAATAATAGTTTTAATTATTAATCAAGTATTAATCATGTAAATTCACTTACCTCTATAAGTATGCAACACACAGAAGCAAGCTTTCTTATTTTCCTTCTTTGAAACATAGCATGGACTACTTCTCAAGTTGGTGCAGGCCTACCATCTGAGCTAAAAATATAGGTTTGGGGCATTTAATACAAGGCAGTACGCCCATATGAAAGGGTGTAGCTCTGGACCAATGCAAACATGAGGACCAACTGAGTAAAAGTGGAAGACAGCTTGATGACAGACTTCTGTGTGCGATCATAGCAAGGTAGAGCTCGGTTCGGTGACCTACACAAGTGTGAGAACGACATCTTAAACATTGTGAATGTTAATTAACATGTTTGGACAAGAACCTGTGACCATGGTCACAGATGAAATGGGTTGCCAATCACTTTTACAACTTCTCACATTTCAGGTCATGTGATCAAGGCTAAAGTTATTTGATCATTCAGTCATGAAGTGCAAGCTGCTAACCAGTACAAAATTTAACCCATCAAACCAATGACAAATTACAAGCCTCATTTTTTATGACTTTGTGTTAGACTTAAGGTCTGGTTTTGGCTGTACTCCACAAGCAAACCCATCATTTCTGAGGTTAGGCACTCTTTGTAATTTTTCCAAAGATGTTGAGTCCCACTTTTCTCCAGATCACAAATATCTGAAGAATTAGAAAGTTGCCTAAAATTAGCCTACACATGTAACTCGTAGCACATGTAACTAAGTTAAAAAGCAAACTATTATTCTGTTATGTATAAAGAAGGGCACAGCATTTATGATATCCTAAGCAAATTTTCCAGTAAACCCATGACAGAGCCTCAGGCTTTGGCTCGCATTATTTGTCAGGCGAAATTCATTACTGCCACCAGCGCCAAACAGTTTTTATATCAGCTTCTAAGAGCTCCAATCCAAAAGAGCACAGACATCTTTACTGTGTTAACAGCTGCTTTGAGGTTTCAGCGTATTATGTTTCCAAACAATTTTCCACTTTATACATGTATTTTTGTTATTTTACAGTGCATCACATACGATAACAGCCCACCCAGTCAAGAGAAAAGCATCTGATTCCAAAGACTGAAATCCAAGCAACATCTGCAGTAGATCAAGGACGGGGTAACCACGCCCCACAAAACTGCAGCTTTCAAGAAGTTTGTGGAAGGGCAGTGCTTAATTTAAACCCAAGAACATGGAGAAGAACTAAAAATACCCCGTCAGAAAAGGAACGGCCAAATCATGCAAACCAAAGGCATCAATGGTAGGTCAGCTCTATGTCAATCTCATAACTTTTATACTTTAGTTTTAGGGTTGGAGCTTCATGCTTACTTTATTTTCTAAAAATAGCACGTTTTTGTATGAATCACATGGTACAAATTTGGTTGTTGGTGTAAACAGGCCTTAAATTGAATATGTATAATCCAATTCATACGTTTTAGTACGTTCTGTTTACAATGGTTAGTTTTAGGGGTGGAGCATCATACACTACCAGTCAAAAGTTTTTGAACAGTAAGATTTTTAATGTTCACCGAGCCTGCATTTAATTGATCCAAAGTACAGCAAAAGCAGTACAATCTGTAAATATTTTTGCTATTTAAAAGAACTGCTGTCTATTTGAATATATTTTAAAATGTAATTTATTCCTGTGATCAAAGCTACTCCAGTCACTACTCTAGTCTTCAGTGTCACATGGTCCTTCAGAAATAATAATATACTGATTATTACTCCAAATATTTTTTTGGAGCCAGTGATACTTTTTCCAGGATTCATTGATGAATAGAAAGATCAAAGACCAGCATTTATCTGAAATAAAAAGCTTTTGTAACATACACAATACCATTCAAAAGCTTGGAAGTCAGTATATATATATTTTTTTTGTTTTTGGGAAAGAAATGATACTGCTTTTATTTAGCAAGGATGCTTTAAACTGGTGATGATAAAGACATTTATAATAATTACAAAAGATTTCTATTTCAGATAAATGCTGTTCTTCTGAACTTTTTATTCAACAAAGAAACCTAAAAAAAATCTACCTAGCTGTTTTCAACATAATAATAAATGTTTTTTGAGCAGCAAATCAGAATATTAGAATGATTTCTGAAGGATCATGTGACTGAAGAAATTGTGCTAAAAATTCAGCTTTGAAAAGACAGGAATAAATTGTATTTTAAAATATATTCAAATAGAAAACATTTTAAATAGTAAAAATATTTTAAAATTTTACTGTTTTTGCTGTACTTTAAAACAAATAAATGCAGGCTTGGTGAGCAGGAGAGACTTCTTTAAAGAAACATTAAAATTCTTACAGTTCAAAAACTTTTGACTGCTAGTGTACATGTATAAAATCCTACATTTTTGTATTTCGAATTTGGTTGTTGTGTGAATTGCATACGTTTCGATCCCATCTGTATGTTTTCATATGATCTAAACATCTTTATTTTAGGGGTGGAGCTACATGGTTACATTTTTATCTTAAAATCACATCACACAAATTCATACAAAATCATCATCTCAGATAATCATTCGATTTTCTCATTAGTTCTCACTCAAAGCTTTTCTCTACTTATTGTAGAGAAAAGCTAATTTAAAAACGTTTTAATTGCTAACGCAACACAAACCTCTTGAAATGCATAATAAACTGATGTGGAAGTTACTTCCATGATTCATTTTCCAAAGAGCGTGTGAAAATGTCTCAGTCTGCAAGGAAACTCACTCCCAAGCCCACTTCGCTCTACTACAGAACAATAGGGTTTGGCAGGAGGGACGCAGAAATGACCTGTGACTGCAACCTGTAGTTTTTCCGGCTGTGGGTCGTAGCCTTCATTATACATTACCCACATTCCTTTGCTTCGGGGCCATGGCTCACGTTCCCAGCACACAGGCTCCGTTTATGTGCCGGCATTTACATGAGGGCGTGTGGAATGTCTCGTAAATCAACTTTCAACAATTTCTTACACATGAACACAAAGGGTTGTCTGTGTCTGTGAATGTGTGGATGACCTGAGGAAGCGCACACCTTACTACACTCATTAATGTCTGATCTCATCTGGGAGGGTGTGGTTTGGGAGGTCAGAGCCTAAAGGTTTCAGTCCTGTAATTGTCCTAAATTAGAAGGCTAAACCTGCAATGACAAATTGCTACATGTATAGCATTTGCTCTTTAATTATACTTCAAGAGACCTATGAATCAAGGTAACTGCAAGAATTGCTTTGGCAAAGATGACTGTAGTTTTGAGAATTAATTCAGTTTTAGTGTTACTTCATGTATTTCATGCGCAATGTATATACCGTAAAGCACCCAAAGGCACAGTAACACTACAGTGGATGACAACAGGCACATGACGTATTTAACATTTAAAAGTGTTAGTTTCCCTCTTCTCAGATACTCCAGAAGTTATTATTTTGGGATGAACAAGATATGAGAGGTGAACTCAAAAGACAAGGATCTGAAAGAAGCTGAAACAGACAGTGACCTCAGCTTCTCAGTCTAAACGCAAGCGAGATCCAAGCCGAGATCAGGGCTTTCTACACAAACAATCCATGTACGCTAGCCCTAGATGGAAATCATAGTCTATCCTCCAGCCAAACCTCACATATCCAGACAGTAAAGAAAGACTAAATAGAATGTAATTCGGTCCCAGAATCCACACAAAGGAGGCCCACAGTTCACGGTTTAACTCTGGGACAGGTTTCATCTTGTCTTGTGGTGGGTCTCAGAAGTCACTTGAAGTTTTAAAGACTCTTTGTATGTCGGCTTGGTTTGTACAGTACATACAGGCGTATATGTCTGTTATCTTTTGAATTCAGCAGTCTAAGCCCCCAGGAAAGCATCTACTTTGGTTAAAATAGTTTTATCTAAACATAAACATTGAACTGAGATGAACCTGACCTCTATAAACAACAGCTTGATTCAAACTCTCTAGGCTGAACCTACAATGGCTCCATGATTGAATGAAAAGCAAGAGGAAGGATGAAGATAAGGCCTGAGAGCAAATCTGGCCTGAAAACAACATAGCATATCTTTGCTGCAATATTCAACTTTTGGAGTCCGAAGTCCTCTACTAGTTTTAAGGAACAGGTTTGTTGTCAGTCCCAAAGGTGTGTAAATACCAGAACATGCAATCCAACCTGCTGAGCTTTCCATTTTTACATCCAGCTGAGCCTGTCAGCTAATCCAAGACTTCTGAACGTGGTGACAGCTGGGAGCAATTAGCAAGCACTCATTC
Source organism: Cirrhinus molitorella (assembly GCA_033026305.1). NCBI lineage: Eukaryota > Metazoa > Chordata > Actinopteri > Cypriniformes > Cyprinidae > Cirrhinus > Cirrhinus molitorella. The sequence goes on from CM065128.1 coordinate 34,746,904, forward strand.
ACATGCAGACAGGCCGGGTGCGCTTTTCCATGGAAAGGTGCTTTATTACTGTTTTATATAGAGGTAGCCACAGCAACTGCTCTCTGGTGTTCTGTCAAAGGGTCTTCAGTTTTAGGGGCTCCATGGTTTCATTTACAAACGTAGGCTAGTTTAATTAAAAACACTCTTTTAGGACCTGAGAACTCATATATCCTTGCTTTTATGCACTGTGATATTGCGTAGCACCGTTTGGAAGCCAGTGGAAAACAGTAGTACGTTCCAGAAGGTTTTGGATCAACGTTATGTGAAGGGTTTACGGGATAGTACCTCTGACCTACCTGACTGAAAGAAAAGAGGTGGGATTAGCTCTTAAACCAGACAGTGTCTAATCTCAGACCTGAGGGAAGAAGACCCACCTGCTTATTCCGCTAAGAGGGTTTGTCTTTAAAGTTGCGTGAACTAAAAGTGAATTATGGTTACAGATTGTGGTCCTCAATTAGGTCAAAGGGTTTGACCTACATAGTGGGGTATTTATAGGTATCATGTGACAAAGCCAAAGAGAATTCTTCTGGCATTCCAATCCAGCAAAGAATGATGTATTTTCCGAAGCAGCATTATTGGAAAAATTCTTATTGCAAACTCTTTGTAAGCAAATGTCAATCTAAGCCTTTAATGAATCCAATTGTTGAAGTCTGATGATCAAATCAGTCATTAAATGCTAAAACAGCTACATTTTATAGGCCTTACTAGATTTCAGCACTCACCGAGCAGCTCTATTTCTATCAGATGACACCTATTCTGCATCAGATTAAAAAAACGCCAAAAGTTTAATTATATTGTGATCATTATAATCGCATCATGTAACCATTGCATTAATTTCATTATATCTGGCAAAGTTCTCTCAAATGTTCTTCCAGTAACATTAATAGAACATTCATTCAAAGCTCTCTAGAATGTTTCTTTTCTGCAACATTTTAGTTAAATGTTAATGTAACAAGTGTTATTACTTGTTTTAGAATGTTCAACATTCCAAAGTAACATTCTCACATTCAGTGAGATGATAACACTTAATGTTCTGTTCAGGTTTGCATAACCAAGAAAAAACTTTTTTAAATATTTAAAAAAACAAATGATGTTTTAAACACAGAATTAACATTTTCATAACTTAATGGGGACATTTATGCTATATTGGCAGTACTTTGACACAGTCACCACTGATAACAGATCACTCATGTTTCAAAGCATGTATTGTGAAAAGGCCTTTACAATGAATGTGAACTGAATTGGACTGAACACACATTTCCACATAACAGCATGTGTTTCTATAGAGTATGTTTAACCTAGTCAAACATCATGTTATCATGTTTTGACATCTGTCGCAGGCTGAAATATGATGCAGACATAAACTCTAGACGCAATGTGACGCAGAGCCAAATCAAATCAGTCTAAGTGAATCATCCAATTGATTTACAATCTCTTCACATGACCTGATAGTGTACTGCAGATGTGAACTTTGACTTAAAATATCTGTCCTTCTCTACTGACAGTAATCGTAGTCATACACGAACAAAAAATCAATACTAAACTTATAATAATCTTGACCAACAGAGACCAGATTGTGCAACACGCATCCCCATATCTTTGTTAGTAGGAGTCATACGGGCGTGTGGTTAGTGCGGTGGAGTTTAAGCTTCGCCTCTTGAATTTTGGACCAGTATCACCACCCAAAGAGTTCCCAGCATTCAGTTCTCGCCTGCCAACAAACTGCTGCCTCGCAGGAAAAATGAACGACCCACATTATTATGAAACATACTTGTGCTGAATCTGAACTTTAACATGCTTTTCTTTGGAGCACCAAGCTACAAAAACGTTTAGTGTTGCTGCAAAAGCTATGTAGACGTCCTCGCTGGCTTACAGTAATCAAGAGTTTACACAAATGGACTGGTGCTTATTAGTTATTATTGTGGTCATTGCACCTGTGCGTTAGTTAGTGTTTGTATCTGTGCTTGAGTCTAATGTGATGAGTGCATACATAAACAGACGTGTGTGTTTGTGTGTGTGTACTGACTCGGTTATGCCGCAGGCATCCTGTAACTGTTTCCTCATGGGAAACTCTCTCTTTCCTACATCTGTCTGTTTGTTCCTTTTCATTTGGATCATATTTACACCCTGTTTCTTTTTCAGGTTCTGCACACAATATTGCTGATCCAATAGTACCAATAGTAAATATAGCAGCTTTACAGTAATCATGAAAAACAACACTGTAAAAACTGTCAAAATTCTACAGTAAAAAACTGTTAAATGGTTAACGGTAAAACACTGTAAAATTTACAGTGAATAACCGTAAATTGACATTCCCAAAATTCCCTGCATTACATTTTTTTAAATTTGATGTTTCTTGTTGAAATAACTCTTTCTTCTTAGTTTTTCGCGACATCTAATGTTGCTAAATGAATGTTTATTGCATTTTTCAGTTTATTTCAGTTTCATGTGTGTTACCATGATGGTGTGTAATGTTTGTGTGAATGACACTGTGCACCTTCTATATATGTTAATATTTAAAAAGCTGCTTGTGATGGGCTTTAGTTTATCATGTGACTTTCTCATCACCACCTGGTTTTGGTGGTTATCAGTGTATTACAAAGGTATAAAACAGATTTCAGTTCTTTAACAGATTGGTATATTACAATTATATCAGTTGAAATTACGGTATTTACTTGTAAATTTAACTGAAAACCATAAACTGTAAAATGTTTTTACCGCATTTTTAAGGTAAAATTCTGGTAACCACAGCTGCCAGTTTTTTACCGTAAATTTTACAGATTTTTTTTTTACAGTAAAGCTATGAATGCAATTACACTATGCACATAGGTTTACAAAGCTTTCATAAAAATTAACTGTTGTGATGCAAAAATGTGATTGCAAAGTCTGTAAAATAACAAACTACTTGGTCATGCATATTCTAAATATATCATTATTGGGAATTACATTTGCTCAGCAAACTTTATGTTGTCTTTATGTTGTAATACCTTCCCCCAGTATTTTCTTAGTGGTTTGTTTCTGCATTGTTGGGTGGGTGTTACATGTAGACACCCTGTCCTCCCTCAACAGTCAGCAGTTTGTATGACCTTGTCTGGGCCTGAGTAACGTGGCTGACTCAACTGAGGAGGGCTTCTGGAATGTAAGGTCTATATGAAAAGTCAAACACACACATGCTAAAATGAACGTTAGACTCGTTCGTGTTTAGATGGACACGGACAGCTGGTTTCTCACTGTCCTGTGAGACTGCACACACCCATGTTTAATCCCAAATTACTAACGAACCAACTTCAGATCTCACATCTAACAGTGCAGTACGTACTAAACATCCTTAAGACAAATAAACAAACCACACAATGTGAATAGTGGCAACATTGTGCATTCTCATGTTTTTCTTATTTGGTATATGTCAAAAAATATGATTAAACTGAGCACATGAGCACAATTGTGGCCATGACTAAAGTAAAACTAAAGGACAGCTGAGATTTCTTACAAAGATTATCATGACATATTTGAAAACAAGCCATAAGGGTCAATTCTGATGCATGGTTTGTTAGGATAGGACAATATTTGGCTGAGATACAACTATTTTGAAAATATGGAATCTGAGGGTGCAAAACAATCTAAATACTGAGACAGTTGCCTTTAGAGTTGTCCAAATAAATTTCTTAGCAATGCATATTACTAATCAAAAATTAAGTTTTGATATATTTACAGTAGGAAATGTACAAAATATCTCCATGGAACATGGAACATGATCTTTACTTAATATCCAAATGATTTATAATAATTTTGACTCATACAATGTATTGTTGCCTATTGCTACAAATATTATACCTGTGCTGTATATGTCAAAAAACATGATTAAACTGGGTCACATGAGCACAATTGTGGCCATAACTAAAGTAAAACTAAAGGACAGCTGAGATTTCTTACAAAGCTTATCATGACATATATGATTTACAGCTTTAATTTTTGATTTTCACAGCTTAATGTGACAAAGAAATGTCTCAATGGTTCATATTTTACCCCAAAATTAAAAGGAAAAAATATATATATTTAGCAGCAGGGTAATTACAGTTTACTTATTATGTTACTATAATAAAAACTTAAATAAACTTAAATAAAAAAAACTTGCTTGTCTGAAGCATTTCTCATTTTCATTTAGTTAAACTTGATGCCGTAAAATAGCTACAACTGAAATTAAAGTGAATAAAAACTGTACAGACATACATTTAAAAAATGAAAAACCTAAAACTTTGACTAAAATTAAAGTGAAAACAGAACAATAAAAACTAATAGTAATAAACACTATACTCTAAAGTGTCCTAATGATAATAAAAAGACAATAAGTCCTATTTTTAGGACTATTAAGGCTATTTTCATAACAGTTAAGCACATTTTCCTATCAAATTTACACTTAAACATTTATTTTATTTAATGGTATAGATTAAATTCAGTACAACAAATACTACCATGTACTTTAAATAATATATAAAATCATATATACAATTATATTAAATAATGTATACATTTTTCTGCACTATTCAGTAATGATTTTTTCAGTTTACAGTAGGCTACTAATAATTAAAAATTACCCTTAATTATTAAATTAAGTCCCCCAAAAAGGCATCATTATGCAAAATATAAATAAATTATTTTTTATTTATGATTTTGGTGTGCAAGTGACTGTCATTCTGAAATGTAAACATGTTCCTGGCAGTTCATGAAATTCAGCCCTTTGTATTTCAGCCAGTCCCAATACAGTGAGGCTCTATATCCATAGTAACGCAGCAATTTACATATTCCAATATCTCTTCCTGCTCCGCACTAAACTGACAGACCTGGATTAGTGTGAATAGCACACATACCACACTAACCTGTGTGTTGACCCCGCCGGGTTACACACACACACACACTGCTCGTCTTTCATTCACACCGCAGAGTTTACAGAGCATCGGGGTCTTCACAGCACAGGCGCATGAGAACAAAACTGGACACTATGGGGACCAAAGGAATTCTGCGCAACAGTAATATCCTGCTATTGTTATTTCCATGGCAAGTGCAATGGAAATGAGCATGTGAGTTTACACTCACATGGCACAAAATAACAGACCATTGTCACACTGTTGCATTAGACACGTCTAAGTAAAGACTAAAAAAAAGCAATAATTGCTAAAAAATCTAGATTTACAGTAATACTGAGACTAGTTTAAGTTGATTATCTGGAACTGTTCTCCCCCTTGTGGTCACACCTAACCATCACTATCAGATGATTGTGATTGTTGCCATTCCATGAAAGTGTACCTTCTGTATTTCAAATTATACTGAATGTGAATGTGAAGTAAAAGCAGACAGAAATAAACTCTGTACTCACGCTGTGTGAGGACTGATTGTTGTTAAGATGGTCCTGAGCAAGAGGGCTGAGCGGGGAGCCATTAATGGATCCGTTCTGATGACAGTCTAGCGCCACCTGGTCACGACACTGAGCATGACACGTGTATTTACAACCTGCAAAGGGAAAACAAGAACAGACAGCAGTGACTCCACAGTATGCATTAAATAATAAGTTAAAATAACACTTAAATATGTTCAGAATATTTTTTAGGTTGTTGCTTTGGTCACTAGAGTCTTCTAAGGCATTTCTAAAACATTTCTGATGTGTTTAAAGTGGATTTTATCACATCCTTTCATCCATCAGGTAAAAATAGCACAACTCTCCTCAACAAAGTGCGTCGTATTTGTTCTGGTTTATAGGAAATTTAATGAAATGCGGTGGTTTTTCTGGGAAGCTAAATGGAAAGCAAAATATCGGTTTGCAAATAAGATGGTGCTCACGCAAATTTTTTTCATGTACAAAAGTTTAAGGAAAGTGGAAGCCAACACTATGCACATTAAGACAATATAAAACTGTCAGTGGTTTGAGCATCAAATACAATGCATTCTATTTATTTTGCATGCATGTATTTTATGCATTGCATGTGAAAACTTCCATATGGATGCATGATTTCTGATGCTAAAATGATTCAAAAGTGCACTAGCTGGATAAACAACAAGCATGGACAGACAATAACAAGAGCATCCTCTGGTTTCCAAATCCTCACAGATATCATGACACACACAGTACACTTGCTTATTCATCCACTGTAGATTACATGAGGCATTTCTCACTGGCTTATTAGGTCTAATTTTTTTCCAGTTCCTGTTGCTGTTGCAACCTACCTGAAGATTGATGCTTGACTTGCTGGGTAATTTTGCCGTAAAGTTTACAGAATGCTGCTCCCATCCCACTCAAGCATAGGAGTGATGACGCTTTCTGTCTTGAAAGCTTAACTCACGACATCCCATCAGAAACAAAGCTCATCCTGTGCAGTTCACTCTCAGAACAGAAGGACAAACTCATCTGCCTCTCGCTCATGCAATCTCCACGGTAACACACACACACACACACACACACACACACACACACACACTGACTCTCTCTCTCTCATTGTGCTGAGTCGGGTGATTTGACTGTCAAATGATGGCGCTCAGGTCAGCAAATGATGGACACATACATGACAGGAAATGTGGGAAGCACTTTGCGTTTAAATATGTGTGCCGACGCATTTTTATCATCACCCTTAAGATTCTGAATGATTAAACTATTCAACTGATTTTTAGACTATTACTGTTCTGTGTTCTCATATTAGTTTACATCACAGCACCTGGTTGCTTTCTATGGAAGCCCATTTCTGCCAATAAAAAATACAGAATGTCATCTTCTTATCTTACAATTCTGACCTTTTTTTCTCAGAATTGAATGCAATAAACTGAAACTGTCAGAACTGGGAGATAAATGTACAATTCTGACTTCTTTTTTCACAGGTATGAGTTTATATCTTACAATCATTACTTTTTTACTCACTGCTATGAGTACATACCTTGTAATTCTGACTTCTTTTCTCAAAATGGTGATATTTAAACTCCCAATTGCAAGTTATAAAGTCTAATTCTGAGGAAAAAAAGACTGACTATATTTTTCGGCATTGTAAGTTTATATTTCGCAATTCTTACTTCATAACATGCAATTGCAAGTTTATATCGCAATTCTATGAAAAAATAGTCCGAATCACAAGATGTAAACTCACAATTGCGGGAAAAAAGTTGTTGCAAGTATTATTTTTATTTTTTTATTCAGTGGCAGAAAACAGGCTTCCATAGCGTTCTCAATTTACAGAGCATTTGACTGAACAAAACATTTCTTAAACACCTTTGATTCAATTCTGAATGTGTGTTTCTGTTTAACGTAAATTGGGTCAACTTTGTTAAGGAGTACACTACTATTTGTGACCCTGGACCACTTAAGTAGTTAAATATTTGTAGCAGTAGCCAAAAATACATTGTATGGGTCAAAATGATTGATTTTTCTTTAATGCCAAAAATCATTAGGATGTTAAGTAAAGATCACGTTCCATGTGGATATTTTGTAAATTCCCTAATGTAAATATATCAAAACTTAATTTTTGATTAGTAATATGCATTGCTTAGGACTTCATTTGAACAAATTTAAAGGTGATTTACTCAGTATTAAGATTTTCTTGCAACCTCAGATTTCAGATTTTCAAATAGTTGTATCTCAGCAAAATACTAACTACTTCTTTCAGCTTTCAGATGATGTATAAATCTCAATTTCAAAAAAACTGCCCGTTATGACTGGTTTTGTGGTCCATGAGGTCCATGTTAACCCCTTTTATGCAAAAAACTCCACAGATTTTTGTGTTTTGTTTTGTTTTATTTAAGCCGAAATGCACAATTTTGATTTAATGAGGTCTTTAAAAGTAGCTTGACCAGCTTCCATCTTGCAAAGATGCTTTATCTCCACTAACTTATCAGTCGCGTCAACATTCAGATCTTAACTGACAGCCACTTACATTCTGCACATTGCACATCTATAATCCACTTTCTGTTTCTCTGTTTTAAATACCCAAATTGAACTTCAGCCCCTCAAACAGACAAGGAAACTACAAATAAGACCTTGTTAATATCTTAAATGTCTCTGCTACATGTGAATGCGATTGAATAGAGTCCAATCGATCCCCAGTAAGCACAAATGTCACTTCTGGAGTTTAAGAAGTATCTCCGAAATCTCAAACTGTGTCAGCGACTTCTGATCTCTCAAAATTAACTCAAACATTTCTTGATGAATTCTTCAAAGACTAAAGTATGTGATACTGTATGTCAGCACTTATCACATATCTCATATATGTCTTTGTACGTTTCACCTTAAGAATTTTAGACATCTAGGACAAGGTTGACGCTTAAATGTAACATCTCTGAGATGTCATTGATTATGAGCAATACAATTTTCCTCTGGGGAACAAGATAAATGCTGCTCTTTTAAAACATCAGCAGAAAGAAGAATGACACAGAGGATGAGCAATAATAGGGTGTGATCTGATGATCTTTTATAGTGGGGAATGATGCTTAAAGTGCCGTTCTTTGCACAGAACAGCGATCTTGACCGTGTAGGAACTGAGCTAATGTATGCCAGCGCACACACAAAGTCTGTTCGGGTCTCTGGGGCGGGTAGGAAGTGCAGGCCTGTCTCTTCCTTAATTGCAATTCCCGTAATGAGGGACGGCGCTATCGATCAGGACCTGCCTGAGGAGCAAAACGTCACACGCACACAGTGCTCTCCCGTATTTAGACTGAGTGATGGTGCAATATTTGGGAGCATGTTTCTAAAACTTTGCATGTTGACAGAGAACAAGTCATTCGAGTTCTTAAACGTTTCCCACACAAACACGTTACCGGCAGCTCACATAACACGAAACCGTCATTCCCACAGCCGCAGAGTCTCACTTTTTAAATATTTACCACCTCACACAAATTGCAGTTAAGGTTCATTTAAGAGCATAACCATTGCAGTTGCTTTCACTAACACTATGAAAGAGAAATCATTTCTTGAGCATGAAAATATATACAGCATCCAAATCAACATACAAACCTTTCTATATAAAATGTGACAATGATGTAGTCGTTATACCATAATGATAATAATGCTTACAATTTTATGATGAGTGTGTGCCAATATTGGCTTACTTTTTTATTCATTAAAAACACATTAATAATACACTAAAAAGTACACTATTGTTCAAAAGGTTGGGGTTTGTATGATTTTTGAATTTTAAAGTCTCCCTCGCTCACTAAGGCTGCTTTTATTTGATCAAAAATACAGAAAAAAAAACAGCAAAATTGTGACCATTTAAAATAGCTGTTTTCTGTATGAATATATTATAACATGTAATTTATTCCTGTGATCACTGTTGAAAACAGCTATGCTGTTTAATATTTTTGTGGAAACCATGATACAAGATTCTTGTTCAACTGTCTCTTTAAATTTAATGCAAAACTAAAAAACTTCTAAACAAGTGTACATACTTTTAAAGTATGAAAAATGGAATGCAACCATTAACTGTGATTGACTCTAGCAACCAGGAAGAAGGAAAACGTAATCTGTAATTAAAGAAAAATGCAGCTTCTGACGTCAATACAGGCACTTTACTGCATTCACCAGGTGGTTTTTACTCTCTATACTTGATTTAACAGGTGTCTGTGTGTGTGTGTGTGTGTGTGTGTGTGGGACAGGTGGAAGTGTTGATCTTTCCCAATTTTTATTACTTTGTCCATATGTTTATTCCATCCTCTTAAAAAATAGCGCAAGAAAAACACAATATGACGTCACCTATATAATGTGTCACATACTATTGCAGTGTCACGTTGCTTATTTTCGACAGTGCTATTTCCTTGTCAAATTTCTTTCTCATATCAGTCTCCTAAACAATAGAGTGTGTTTGTGGAAACTTGCAATGACGACTAAACAAGTGGCTGAGCCTGTCCTTGCTCAGTTGATCACAGATAACAGTTTTTTCCTGTCTGTCTGTTTTTTTTTTTTTTTGGTGTTTTTTTGGATTCTCCTGCTGTTGTCTGTTGTCTCCATTTCAGATCGGCTCCATTACGGCTCAACGCTGGGATTAGATGGGACCGCTGAAACAACACACCGCAGACGGACGCACACACAACACCACCTGCTTGTGACAAAACGCCAAGAAGACGCTCCATTCTTTCGCATGACTTCAGCCATTCAGTCAATGGATGTAAAACCACTGAACTATTTGACGTGTTATCGTGAACCTTTTCTCACATCAGTGTCGGCTGTTTAGACTCAGCTTTGTCCTTCAGCCGGTCTTTTTAGTGCACTGGTCTGTGTTTGCTCAGTGGGAGTCTGTAGCTGTTGGCACTGCACTAGTTAGCACTGCATTTGTGCCTGAAAAGCGTGAGGTTTACATTACATCACCTGAGACGCCACGGCCCCCAGCAACACAACATCAACACACAGACGCACCACAACACAATCACTGTCCAGCAGAACCTGTGAGCAACAGGCGTCAGTGAAGAAAAAGAAAATAAGCACCATGTTAACTTATTCATTCAGATGTGCTGAATAATAGACAGGGCATCCAAATTGCTCGCTCTTTTATTCTCTGTCTATTTCATTTCATTCAGAAACAGCATTGCTCAACAGTTTAGATTCAGTTTTAGCTATTATTGAACGGAAATGCATTTGATTTTAACACCAAACTTAATATAGTGCTTCTATATGTCAAGGGTTTTCAACACTTTAGATGCTACAGATCCCTAAGTATAATATATATATATATTAAAAGTGGTAACATCTTAATTAACTGGATTTAATAAATAAAAAGATTAATATGACTGAATTAACCTATGTACATTACTTTATACCAACAAAACGTACAAGTTAAATAAGGTAGAAATAGGAACAATCGCAGGTTACCACTTTTTAAAGTGTATAGTTTCTTGTAAATACTCAACTTCTACTGTGAAAATGTAATATTATAAATATATCTACAATATTATTTGGAAAAATATTAGTGCTGTCAAACGATTAATCGCATCCAAAATAAAAGTTTAGGCTTACATACTATATATTTGTGTACTGAGTATATTTATTATGTATATATAAATACACACACATGCATGTACATATTAAGGAAAAATATTTTAGATTTATATGTAAAATATTTATATTTATTTATAATCTAAATTGTATACAGGTATAAATATATATATACATATAAATATGTTGTTTTAATATATACATGTATGTGTGTGTATTTATATGTACATAATAAATATACAAAGTAAACACACATATAGTACATATCTAAACATAAACTTTTATTTTGGATGCGATTAATTGTTTGACAGCCCTAAAAAAAAATTTAGTTTCTATTAGGTTTCATCGCTACATTTGTAATTACTAATTATAGTACTGTACTGTTATAGTACTGTATTTATTTATTTACCCATTAATTTAATATATTTTTTATTTATTTATTTGCTATTTTGCTTTTCATAATTTTACATTTTAATATTTTTTTACTGCTAAAGTGCAGTATTTATTTCAATATTACTTCTATATGTACTTCAATATTATTCATAATAATAAATTATGAAAATATGAAAATAATATTTATAATATTTTTATATAATATGTTAATAATACAATTTAATTAAAAAAATATTTGTATTTATTTTAATCTTATTTATTATTATGTAAATTTTTTATGCTTTAATATTTCCACTGACCCCCTTTGCACCACGTTTGAAAATCTTTACTATATGCAATGAACACCAATATAATTTAAGTTTCGGCTTAAAATAATTTCCTTTAGAGAGTGACTTATGCCAGAAAGCAACCACATATTTAGCATAATTGCAGTGAGTTTTACATATGCAGTCCCTAACAATATGCTTCAGAAAAGCCAAAGAGATAATAAAAAACTACAAAAAGCCAAAGAGATCTGAACCCACCGGATGACTTCCAAAGCAGACTAACTTCCAGTCGCCCGGAGCGCCGCATGGCTTTTGGGAAGCGGTAGAGGATTCCGGTAAGTCTTCTCAAAGTTCTTGCAAAGGCTTTCCCCAAACCCATGACCAGAACAACATCGAGTCTCACTTCAACCCCTGAGCATTTACTGACTGAAATGTCTTTCCTTCATCACAGCTTCTGACTACTAACCGGTTGTGGTCTCCTGTCATTGTGTGTGTGCAGTTGTTCTCTAGCCCCTGTGGTCCCCCTGTGACTGCGTCAGCTGGTTAAGGGTAAGACCATTGTGATCCGCTTGTGCTGTCACAGAACGGTGTGCCTTCTCTAGACACACTGTCACTGGCGTTACACAAACAGACAGATGGACATTAGGAGAGCCGACAGGTGGGTGTCAAATAGCAGCACACAATGCAGTCTAGCTGAGAGGGCCACAGGAACGTGACCCACAAAGGTGGAAAAAAGGACCTTTGTGCATTTTGCTTAGGTATGACTGTATATACAGACTATTTTCTACAGTGAAGTAAACAGAAATCCCACAGAATATAGAAACAGTGGAAACCAGTTAATAGGTTGAAAAGCTTTCACTACATTAAAGATTCATTAAGTCATTATGACCATTAGCAAACTCTCCATCACAACTATTATTGACATTACAGGTGGCAAAACATATGATACACAAAGAAGAAACTGCCTGGGGGGTGAAAACTTTTGAACAGAATGAAGATGTGTACATTTTGCCCATTCAGAAGCTACAGAAGATACTTACATGTTTCCCAGAAGACCCCCCCCCCCCCCCCAATCTTAATGCATTGTGTTTCTTTCTGGAGCATCAGTGAGTATTTATAGTTATAGTTGCATATAAGTCCCTCAGTGTGAAAAGATGGATCTTAAAATCATACAATCACTGTTCAAAAGGGTTCGAATACACAAAAATGCTGAAAAACAAAGTATTTGTGGGACCTGATGGATTTTTTGACGAACAGCAGGCAATTTAACTGTTCAGGACAAACAAGGGACTCATGAACAACTATCACACAACTGTGGATCATTCGGGTAACAACACAGTATTAATCAAGTGTATGTAAACTGTGGAACTGAGTCATTTTTATAAATTTAACTATTACTTTGTTATTTTTTGCTATCTGTAAATGTATTTTATGTGAAATATCTTATTCAGGTCAGTGCTAAATTAAAAATAACATGCATTTTGCATGATCCCTCTTTTTGGTAAAATAATTACCATTTTGCAGATTCAGCAAGGTGTATGTAAACTTTTGACCTCAACTGTTTTCTTTTACATCCCACACAATATCAGTTCATTCAGCCATATTCTTGCTGTCTTATTTAGATTTATAGAAACTGAAATATGACAGGATAAGGAAATTAACCATGTGCAAGTACACATGGTCATTGACCCACACTGATGCAACCTTCATCCAGCATGTATCTAAACAAATCCAACAACCGCCAAACCACTGCAAACAAACTCATTATCCACCATAACATCATCAAAACAGACACTACTCTCACATAAAATATGAGTTAGTGAATGTTTTCTCTACCCACATATTCAAGTGGCAGCTTAAAATATGCTAATAAGGAAATTACAAACCAGTTCACATGAAAATTTGATGGGCGCACTAAAAACAGGCTTTCAGGCTAATCAGCCGAGCCAGTGATTTTCTCGCTCTCAATTACCTGATCACTCGAGTCGAGCGGCCAGAAGATGTGAAAGTTACCTTTGTCCAGTTGTTCCATTTGAGTTAACACTTGTGAATGGACAACCTCTGCACACAGGCAGTTCAGACACTGAGAGACATGGTCTAATTTAATCAAAAACTCAGAGAAATACCCTTGCGTTTCACTGCTGGCCATCAGTTTGATCATGCGTTTTTAGGACAACAACATTTACAATACAAATGTGTCTGCAGATCCAAGCAGATAATGCTTTGCATATGATTTTTAGGAATGTTTTCACTACTGTAAACAATGCAAGGCATTCAGTCAGGAATGATAATGTCAACCGCCACTGCCAGTGACCATTTCAGCTGAAAATGTTCAGTTTGTTAGGAATCTGAATTAAAATGAATTATGATTGCATTTAGCTATGTGCATTGTCATTTATAATTATTAGATGTATTTGTGACATAAGCACAATAAAGTAAATGTGGGTGACGAGTGTGCAACTTAATGAATTTTAAAGCACAAACCAGTCTGTCAACATGCCTGTAAAGGAGTGTGTGATGTGTGAGGAAGCTCAAGAACATGTATGGTATTTATGAAATATTATAATGTAATAATTGCCATTTAGCTGACGCGTTTTACAACATTTGAACAACATTAAGTGTCTTGATGAACAGCACAGACACAATATGCTAGTGAACTGACTTTGTCTAGACTACTAATATAATTAAAATCTAATAAAAATGAAGTTCTCACCTGTGCACGTAAAGCCACCTTGAAAAATATACGAGCAACACACATCGCACCAAGAGTATGTCGCGTCCCTACAAAACGTGTGTCCTTCTCCTTTCTCCTCTTTCACACGCGGATCCTTGGCCGAAGGTTCGAATATGGTCCTCACATCTGGGGGTTTAAAGCCCCTCTTTCTAGACCGCTGTCCGGCTGCCCCGTTCTCCGCCACTTTCGGTAGCGGGTCGCTTTGCGCAGGTTTTGGAGAGATGCGCGGCCTCTTGGGAGACGAAGCTCTCCTCACAACTGCGTTAAGCATTTTGGATCTGGCTTTCGGTGAATTCTTTTCCATCAGGTCAGCTTCTTCCACCCGAAAAGTGGGTAATCGGTTGAGCTGAGGCAGGTCTATCGGCGACCCGACGACGCAGTAGCGCGGTGGTGAGTACTTCCTACTGTGATGCATCATGACTGCGTTGCCGAGTGGAAACACACAAACACCTGTAGATCCAAGGAGCCTGTTCGGGGAGGCTTGCGATAAGACATTTCTCAGGCTTCGAGAAAATATTACCGAGGTTTGTTTTAGACGGAGGAGTTGCGCTCAAGCAGGTAAGACAGGTGCACAGAGCGCGTCTCACGTTTCACCTGAGCTGCGCGCAAGATGCGGGAGCGCGCACCCGCGCAGACACACGGTATGTGGTTATTGGATCTAATCAATTACTAGAAGCGGGGTTGGTATAGTTAACAAAATTATAGGTCGATATACTAAAACTAATAATAAACTTTAATACAACAAACGTTAACTTAAAATTTATTTTACAATTTATACAAAAAAAAAAAGACAAAAATAAAGATGACATAAAACGTATTAAAATAAAAACTGAATATATATATATATATATATATATACACACACACACACACACACTACTAGTCAAAAGTTTTTAAACAGTACGATTTTTAATGTTTTTTTTACGTCTCTTCTGCTGACTAAGCCTTTATTATTTGATCCAAAGTACAGTAAAAGCAGTACAATTTTGTTTTGTTTTTTTGTTTTTTATTTTAATATTTAAAATAACAGCTTTAACAGCTAACTGAACATATTTTAAAATGTAATTTATTCCTGTGATTTCAAAGCTGATTTTTAGCATCAATACTCCAGTCACATGATCCTTCAGAAATCATTCTAATATTCTGATTTGCTGCTCAAAAAAAAAACACAATTATGTTGAAAACAACCAAGCAGAATTTTTTTCAGGTTTCTTTTAAAGTTCAGAAGAACAGCATCTGCAATAGAAATCTTTTGTAACATTACAAATGCCTTTATCATTACTTTTGATCAATTTAAAGGATCCTTGTTAAATAAAAGTATTTATTTTTTTTTTTTCTTTATTTCAGATAAATGCTGATCTTTGGATCTTTCTATTCATCAAAGAATCCTGGAAAAAAATTAGTCACCCATTTTAAATGCTGATAATAATAATAATAATAATAATAAGAAGAAGAAATGCTTCTTGCATAGCAAATTGCCTTTGGTTTAGTGGTTAAACAGATCAAATGATTTCAACCAAAAGATTAATCAATGACCTTTTAATTGACAAACATCTTTAAATTGAGATTTATCCATACAGAAATTACTGGGAGACCTAAGCCTTCCTAATTTAAAAGTAGTTTAGCAGTTAAAAAAAACAACAACAACAACAAAAAAAAACATTTTCACAGTTGTTTTATTATAACATTGACATCATTGACGTTATTTTATTATAACTTTTTTTTTTTTTTACACATTTCATTATTAAGACACATTTGTCATCACTTTAATGTTCACGTGTAAAGAAAATAAATATTTTCATTTCAGAACAAAAGTCATTTTAACAAGTAATAATTACAAAGTAGTTTACAAGTGGAGCTAAACATGTATACATGTAAACATGTATAATGCTGGTTTTCAAAACACCTGAACAGTACCTGTGGTGTAATGTTTTGAGGCAGTATTCGTAGCAGTATTAATACCACTTTCAGTGAGATGCACTTCGATTTGGCACTATAAACTATCTCTATTTTTCCTCTTTGAATGTAATGAGGGTGTAGTGGGGGACAAAAACAAGCTACAGTCATTCATATCATTGCTGGTTCACTGAAAAAAAAATCCCTTTTTCAAGTGAATAAAGTGCCTGTGCCCCTGAGAAAGACGTTTGTAATGAGAAGGGAGCACCTCTTCTGCTCAGTGGACTTCCTCTTTGGATTCATCAACAACTTCTCCCTGTGAAGGGGAAAAAAAAAATTATTATATATATATATATATATATATATATATATATATACACACACACACACACACACACACACATATTATACGTGTTATTATCATCCCAGGCGTTATTATTTGGAATAACTGTTGCCACTGAAACATTTGAGACTTACATTGCCTACATGTATGTTTCTGCTAATCCACGCAGAGTAATTTTCCCTTAGATACTGAGCGCCTAAGTTCATCACATAGGTCTTTGGATGGTAGCGGATGCCAACAAGCTGACTGGTGGCTTCACAAACCAGAGCCACGTCCACTTTCTTGTCTTTCTGCTCCGGAGGCACATCTGGAGAGACACCTCCGCAGAAAGTCTCAATCACTTTCTTGAAGAAGCCGTATGTGAAAGAAGACTTCAGCTTTTCATGTAACTCCTTGTCTGCCATAATCTGTTGCATAGGTTCAAAAACAAGAGATGTTTATAAAGTTGTATGTTTCACTGTTTGTGACTTGTGTGTATTTTGTTTAGGTCTGACATGCACCAGTTCTGTTTTTGAATGCCCGCAAATTTGTTTTGAAGCATAATTAACCCTATTTTTCGCTGCAACAAACCATAAAAATCAAATCTAATGTACTAAATGCACCGACTTTTGGCCTCATCGGTTTATTCTTGTCAAAAAAGGGACAGAAAAGCATATGGGTCATTCCTGGGATTCAGTAATATTTCAGTCTCCTGGAGTTTCTAAAGCAGTGGTTCACCAAAATTAATTGTTAGAAGTTTTTGCAAAACTTTAATGCCTGTTATAATGAATAAAAATAATTATTGCATTTTAATATTTTTTGGCATAAAATAATCTCTTATATCCATCTTAAACCAAGAATTTTGTCATGTCCCTGAGTCACTTCACTGAGTTTGTACTTAGAAAATGATTAACAAATCATGACTTCTTGTAAAAAAAAAAAAAAAGCAAAATATTTGATAAAAAACAACAGACTTTAAAAGTTATGTCCCTCAGTATGAACTCAACCCCGTCACACTAACCATTTTACGCTCGTAATAATTTAGACTCCACACTTATGTGACATCATTTACCAGAAATGAAATCATCCAAGGCTCTTGATTATGATTAGTAGAATCATTCAATTTTATTCATATTTTGGAGGCATGTTATAGTCAGGGAGGGTACTGTCAAGCTTAACAACTCAACCCGTCCCATAAAATTAAGATGGAAAATTATTACTCATTTTAATCCATAAATATATACAATGTACTTATTTTATTGCTGCCATATATAGTCTACTCTGCTACACTACATGAGGAGCAGTGGCCATTTTGAGTGAAAAACCACAACCCCGTCAAAAATATGTGTATTTGTCATTGTTACAGGGTTGAGTTATTTGCTTCATTTATTACTAATTTTATTGAAAGAAATATATTAAATAGTCATGGTTTCAGTAAATATATACACTTCAAAATCATGACAATGCATATTTTTGCTTTAAACAGAATTTTGATGATGTCACGTTAATACATTTAGAAAAATATTGGGAAGACAATTAAGAACAAAAGTTTTTCTTGCCGATTACCATCTGACATGTTAGGGGCTAAAACAATGTGGTTTTAATTGACATTTTAAACGAAAAATAACACAATTTGTATATTTTAGGCTTTAGTCCTATAAAAATGTGAAAATTATGATAAATGTTTTTTTTTTTAATCATTCAGTTGTTATCAGGGCCACATGAGCAGTAGGTACAATTTCTGTGTAAAATCCTTTTTAAACCAATCACATTTTGTCTGTTACAGAATTGAGGGGGAAAAAAAAAGCGTCTAAAGCCGAAAACAACTAAGGGTTTGATATGTGCCTAATGATGTGGGGTATTTAGAAGCTGAATCAAATGTAATTGAAATGAACTAAATCCCAGGAACTAACCATATATTGTATTGCATATAGGACAATGTTAACTGTGTTTGCAGAGACACCTGGTGGTCAAAGTTAAACGGCATCATGAGCGCTCATTTCACTGACCTTTTTATCCAGTTCATCGCCTTGTTCTCTGAGGAGCTCAGCCAGCTTTTCCACAACATCTGCAGAGAGAACAGATATGAGTTCAGCTTGTACTCCTCTCTGAATCTCAATGAAGCAACTAACCCTTTAGACATCAACAGAGAAAAATGAGCTTAAACTCACCAGAAGAGTCTGGTTCTATTTCACAAGCGATGAAGCACATAGAGTCTGATATCTCTGTCAGTTCACGGACCATGTTTTCCATCTCATCCACTTTCCCATCATCCGATCCTGACGGAAACCAAATCACACACTGGAATCTCTACAATCTCACTTCCTCAATAGGCAACGTTTAAAAAAAAAAAACACTTTAGGCAGCCACACATTTAAATCAATATTTCACACTTACTGATAAGTGTTGCTGGCTGTCGTTCTGGCTGTTCATCTGTCTGTGGTTTAATACATTTTAAGAGAAAAGAAAGTCTCTTCTTTCTTTTATTTTTCTGTGGTTTGCTGTTTTTCTCAGTTGGCTGTGGTGAAGATGGGATGTCCTGCTGAAGGCGGGTGTCGGTGGGTCGTCTCTTGCGGTTGTATGCCATCAGGAGTTTGTACTCCAGACTGTCCGGTGCGGACATCTGGATGTCACCATTACTGTGCTGCTGATCCCTGGTCAGACATAAACACACATCATCAAAACAATAAGTATTTGTGAAGTTATATATAATATTATATTATAATCATAAGGATATTAAGTGTGATTTGTATGCATGCATGTATGCGTGTGTGTGTGTATAATATATATATATATATATATATATATATATATGAATAGTAAGATTTTTAATGTTTTTTAAAAGTCTCTTCTGCTCACCAAGCTTGCATTTGATCCAAAGTACAGCAAAAACAGTACAATTATGAAATATGTTTACTATTTAAAAGAACAGTTTTCTATTTTAATATTTAAAAATGTAACTTATTCCTGTATGTATATACAGTATGTATATGCATGTAAATTACGCTACTTTTGTTAAGTTTAATTTACAGTTAACTTTAAAATTTCATGGGTAACATAATTAAATCATACTAACCACAAATTAACCATTCTTTTGCTACACTAACTATAGTTTTACCATAGTATTTGTACCAAACTGACTATACAACTTGTAATCAATCCGATAATCAAAAAATAAAAATGCATAAATAATTTTAAAGTTTTCAAATTCCTACTCTTGTATTTATGTGCAAAACTCATTACTGAGCAAACCAAAGCAAAAAAGTTCAACTTTTAACTAATAATAAATAATAATATAAATAATTTCACATATCAACAAATATTTTAAAGTTTAGTTTATATTTTAAGTATATTAGAAGTGCTTCAAAATAAAGTGTATATATAAATAAACATATGTAAATAACAAACATGTTTTAAATTACTCTAAATTGTCAAGCTTAATTTAACTACATACGGTTAACTTTAAATTTATGCAACTAATAATCAGTACTCCAATGATTTAAAGCAATATTTCTTTAAAGTTTGCAAAAACGAAGTAAAACATGCATTCGAGTTTAACACGGAATATTCTTTTAACTAACATTTAATTTAACAGGATAAGACTGACTTAATTTAACAATGAACTGATTTAATACATGCATTCATTCACGAAAGTTACGCATTAGCTATAGTAGCCTATGTATTAGAGGTTACTTAACGTTATATAATAAATGGTGAGTGAATGTGTCTGGGCATGTTCACCAGAACGCACTATAAACTCGAGAAGTTTGTTTCATTTAGTCTTCTGTCTCAGACGTCTCCATTAGTTTAGACACAATTCACACGCATGACTTGATGTTTTGGAAATTCTCGACATATTTCTAACTTAAAAGTTACATATAAACACACCTATCCGAAACCACGAAAGTGTTAACGAAATTTAACGTTACTTAATCCCATTTAAGAACAGCAAGAAACAGTCTGAGACGATCAGCTTTAATAGTTTCTCTTGGTTAAGAAATATAACGAAAGTTTAAACACTTACATATCTCCTTGTTTTCTATCTGAAGGTATGCCCAAGCAGAGCGAAACTTCGCCTTTTATTTAAGTAGGCGGAGCCTTTAAAAAACGTCATTAGTTTGTGACTCAGAGTCAAATGATTCACAGCAACAAAACGCACACACACAGTCACACACAAAAAAAGATTAACAGAAACAAATTCGCCGTATTGATTCACTGATTGTCATGTGAAATAAATGGCTCAAACAGCTGAGGAGGCAAAATCGCATGATTTATAAGAGCCGTTTCTGACAAGGCATACTTTTAAATACATTCGTATGCTTTCATTGCATGGAATGGCCATTATGAATACTGTTAGGCTAAACTTTTTTTGTGCTCCTCTCATGTTTCACCTTGGAACATGTGGGTCATTTAAGTCAGCTTATGACCAAACTTTAATTTTTGGGTTAAGAATCACTTTAAAGACACACTAAACAATCCCTTTTGTGTAAATAAGAATGTAAACCGTACAGCTGTGGTCAAAGGTTTACACCCCCGCTTCAGAGTAATTAAAAATGTTAACTATTTTACCAAAATTAGAGGGATCATACAAAATGCATGTTATTGCTCATTTAGTGCTGACCTGAATAAGATATTTCACATAAAAGAGGTTTACATATAGTCCACAAAAGAAAATAATAGCTGAGAAAACACTAAGAAAACTTTTTGAATTTGAAGATCAGGGTAAATTTCACCCATTTTGTCTTCTGGGAAACATGTAGCTACTTCTGTAGCCTCTAAAGGGCATTACTAAATTTACAAATATGACATTTAAGCAAAGTAAGAAAATGTATTTTGATTCTGCATTCTTTTCAAAAGTTTTCACCCCCAAGCTCCTAATGCATGGTTTTTCCTTCTGAAGTGTTGAAACCTTCTTTAATAGTTGCATTTTAGTACCTCAGTTGTCCTCAGTGTGAAAAGATGGATCTCAAAATTAGACAGTCACTGTTGGAAGGGGTTCACATACACAAAAATGCTGGAAAACCAAAGAATTTGTGAGGCCTGAGAGATTTTTCTGAAAAACAAAACAAAACAGCAGGCCGTTTAACTGTTCAGGACAAACATGGGACTAATGAACAACTATCACTAAACAAAAATAAAAAATAAAAAAACAGCTGTGGATCACAGCATCAAGCATCAGTAAGTAAACTTTTGAAGCAGGTCGTTTTTATAAATTACTTAACTATTAACTATTATTTTCTCTTGTGGACTATATGTAAACATCTTCTATGTGAAATATCTCATTCAGGTCAGTACTAAATAAACAATGACATGCAAGTTGTATGATCCCTCTTATTTTGGTAAAATAATTCACATTTTTAATGATTCTGAAAGGGGGATGTAAGCTTTTGACCTCAACTGCAAATAAGGTGCAAATGTTCATTATAAGTTTGTTTGCATAATAAATGCATTTAAGGGAGAAAAGAAAGTAAATGTTTATAGTTTGAGTGAAGAATGAAAACACTGCGTGTATTTCTCTAACTGTAACTTGAGGGTGATTATGACTCTTCAGAAAAAACAACACTGGTGCTTTCCATCCGACTGCCTTTTTAATGAGAAACATTCCCAGTTTTCAGATCGTGCAACGTGATATCAGTCACATCTCCACATGCCCGTCACGTCTACTCACCCACTGACCTCAATCACACCTAAAATAGATATTTAGAAATTAGAAAAAACTAAAACATTCAAGTAGTCCCATCTTTTAAAAGATTAAAAAAAAAATACAACCACCGAACGATTTCATATTTTTCATATAACTTAAAATAATAATAATAAAAAAAGAAATAATGCCATTACATAATCACTGAGGGGTAGAAACATCCAGAGAGGTAACAAAATTTCCATGCACAATAATGCTTTAAAATGATACATCACAGCAGATCACTCGTATGTAAATGGATCTCACAAAGGCTCAGCGTGATCCGGTTCTCATGCAGACACATCGCTGGGCTTTTCCCATCATGAGTGATTTGACATGGACTAATTATGTGTTCGAAATACCACATTTAACTCTCGCCGGCGTTCATTTGGTTTAATCATTCTTCTGTCAACTTGGCATTTCAGCTGCCACCAATGGAAAAGCGCATCCGGTTCCTTTGCTTGTCTCGAAACATTAATGTAATGTAATATTAAATAGATAAATGCACAAATGTCATCCATTCATATTGCATTGAATATGGCTCAGATCTTGTCTCGTCGTCGTTAAGATAATTTCACAATCACGCCACTGTAACGGCACACAAACAAAACGTGAAAAGTCTGTAGTCTGAGTTGAAAATCTGTGCGATGGTCTAGTTGTAAAAACTCTCTCTCTCTCAACTCCCGGTGTGTCTTTGGCACACGTAATGCATGAAAGCTTCCATCTCTGGCAAACGTCTTTTGTCTCTAAAACTAACCTGTGATGCAACAAAACCCAATCCATCTTTGAATAAATAGTTGTAATAAATAAGAGCAATAAATAAATGCTAAAACCCCACAGCGACATCAGTGGAAAAACAACAGCTAGACACGATCCCGAGGACTCTCTCTCAGCCCGAGGCGCTTTCGATGCACCTCTCTCGGTCTTTCTTCCCTCGCGCTCTCCCGTTCTTTCTCCGCGGGTGCAAGCGGACGCTCGGAGGAGTGCCGACAGCCACTTTCTGTGGGTAAAAATCTTCCTGACTCTAATCGCGTGAGCCCGTTCACACAGCCGTCTCTAGATCCTCGTGCGCCGCTGGCTCCTCCACTGGATGGCTCTCCATGAGGGACGCCAGCTCTGAGTTCCCAGCATCCAGGGCACAATCCTTGGGGGTTTTTCCCTGAAAAACACATTGTGACATCAGTCCGACTGCTGAGCTGTAGTTATACGCAACTGTTTTTCACAACACGTGTCAAAACAAACAGGAAACACCAGTAGATTCTTACTAGGAAGTTAGTTTTGCTGAGGGAAGCCCCTGCCTCCAGCAGACGCCTGCACACCTCCACATGCTGCTGTGACGCTGCTTTGTGCAATGCTGTGTCACCTCTGGGGAAAAAAAGAGAAAGCAAGTCAAATGAAACGCCAGTTTATACCACTAACACGGAAATAAACAGGTCAAACCGCAGCTACGTACGTGTCTTTTTCAGTTAAATCCAACATCAACTTTGACCCTAAAAGAAAGAAGTACTGCATGTGAGTGAGAAGAGTTTAAACTTGTATACAGTATATAGATTTGGAAAATATTGCACATTATATATATATAAAAATTCTAAAATTAAATACAAATATAATAGTAAAATAGAGTTTTGCGAATAAAAATGTATTTTAATAATATTTTATTTCTCCAGAATTTCGACATTTAAAACATTTTAAAATGTCACTTGACATTTAAAAACTAAATGCTTTATTAATAAAATAAGAATTGCTTTATATATAAATAAGAAATTACTAAATAAAATAAAAAAACTTTAATTTTTCAAGTATTTGTACATTTAAGACATTACAAAATGTCACTTGACATTGAAAACTTAAATAAATAAATAAATAATTAAAAACATATGTGTGTGCATATAAAATATAAAAAAAAATACAAAAATGTACTGTAAATTACTCAATTAAAAAATGTACTTTAATTTACTAAAATTACTTTCATTTAATTTCTCAAGTATTTGGACATTTAAGACATTACAAAATGTCACTTGACATTGAAAACTTAAATACATCGTACAAACAAACAAACAAATAAATAATTAAAAATATATATGTGTGCATATAAAATATATAAAATAAAAATTACTGTAAATTACCAAATTAAAAATGTACTTTAATTTACTAAAATATATTTAATTACATTTAATTTATTAAGTATTTAGATATTTAAGACGTTATTAATGTATTGTGACATTTAAAAGCTTTAATCCCAAAATAAAAAAAAAACCCTTTACATATAATATATATATATACAAAATACTGTAAATTACCAAATTAGAAATGTTCTTTAATTTACTAAAATTATTTTAATTTAATTTCTCAAGTATTTGGACATTTAAGACATTTAAAAAATGTCATTTGGGATTTAAAAACTCAAAATACTGTTTACAAAAAAAAAAAAAAACTAAAATACATGTCTGCATATAATAAATAAAACATGACTAAAATTTTCTGTAAATTACTTAAATATAAATGTACTTTAATTTACTAAAATTACTTTAATTTGACAAAAAAATATTTTGTATGTATGCATGTATATAAAAAAAATCTTAAAATATATTTAATTACATTTAATTTATTAAGTATTTGGATATTTAAGACATTATAAATGTATTGTGACATTTAGAAGCTTTAATCCCAAAATAAAAATACTTTACATATATGCATATAAAAAATGAATTATTAATACATTTATTGTATGCACCAAAAAGTATTTGGACATCTAAGAATTTTGCATAAAATACATTGATTTTATTTGATTGGCTTATATTTAATTAGATTTGATTTGATTTCTAACATGATTTGATTTACTACTTGTGTTCAAATAACTTTTAGGGCCATTATATATTTAGAAACAGCTATTTACTCTAAACTGCTTTTGGTTTCACTTAGATATGGGATTGTAACACACACACAAAAATTCCCTTCTATCCCAGCTGATCATGTGACACAGAAACTTTGAACTCTGCATACACAAACACAGGAGGTGTGCGTGTCTAAGGGCTCGTCTCGCTCACCGTGCTCTAAAATAAAACTCACGATCTCCTTATGCCCATGTTGTGCGGCCAGGTGCAGAGCGGTGCAGCCCATAGGGTCACGCACCAACAGACTGACCCCGCTGGAGCAGCAGCCTGACAACTGTAGCACACAGGACAAATCATGAGACAGAATGAACGAGAATGCGTTGGTAAATAAACCAGACAACAAACACAAGCTGTTACACTAGTTGTGCAAGTGATTGCGCTCCACCCTGTGAGTCACTTTTCGTAACGCTTCTACTTTCGAAAAACACATAAAAGAAACTAAAAAAAATCTTACCGCCCCCACCTCTCCTTTAACAGCAGCCGACAGGAGTGCTGGAAAAAAGGTGGAGATTCTGTTAAACATGAGTAACGATCATGCATAAGGTAGCAAGTATCCTAAAAAGAAAAAAAAAAAAGAATGACACACATGAGGGAATTTCTGCTGGCAATGACTTTGCATTGTGAAAATATGGGTTAAATCACATGACCTCTGACAGGAAACCTCAACCTCTTAAAAAAAACAGTCCAGACACGTTTCCGATCTCTCAAACGCTTCAAAAGAAATGTGTTTGTACTTTACCTTGTTCGTCTGATGTCAGGGGAACCCTGCAGTAAGGAAACCAGAACAAAAATCAAATGTCAGCTTTGTGTGTTATGCAATTATACAGCAGTGAACAATGTATTGATGAGTCTCACCCAGAACTGGGCTCCACCACCACGTCTGGCATTCCTGGGACCCGGACCTGGCTCACCGCTGGGGCCTCGTGGTCCAGGATGAAAACCTCGTCCTGGCATATTTCGGTCACAAAGTGCAGGTGCTCCTGTTTGTAGGCACAAGTGCACTTTATGCAGCTTCCTGTTAGCGTTTATAATGCATATTGTATAACAGTTTGGTCATCGTACCTGAGCTTTGTCTATGCGATAGAAGCGGTCGGCTGATGTAGCTGGAAACAGAATAAACATATCAACAGAAGTGTTTACCTGCATGGAGTATGTCTCATTGTACAGTACAAATGCAGTGACTCACAGTCTAGGAAGCTCCAGTTTGGTGAAAGTCTGTGCGCTGAACTGGGCCGCGGCAAACCCGTGCTCTCATCCTGACGAAACACATTATAAACACAACAGTGAGGCAGAATTATCCATTATTAACAATTACTTTCTGATTCAGTTCCTCAATTTAAGTTGTGGGGCCAAAGTGAATGCAGAATTGGAATTAAAATCAAATGAAACTGACATGACTACTGTAAGTTTATTTTATGAATCAACAAACACAAAACACAAGGGATGTTTTGGGGTGTAATTTATTTATATATCACTATATTTAATAAATTAACTATTGATTAACTAATTTTGTTGACCACAGCAAAAGACTACTTTATTTAACACTATGCTCAAAATATTTACTTAAAATAATAATAATAATAATAATAATAATAATATTAATTACTAGATTAAAATTTTAATGTGAATTAAATTTAATTTGTTTTTAAATTCTGATGTGAATATTATCTTTATTACATTATAATTACATAATTAATATTACTTACAATTCTGATATGAATATTTTAATGTTTATATTTATTTAGTTATCACTACAAAATTAAATAAGTTACATTCTGATGCAAATATTTTTAATATATATTTTTATTAAATTATTTAAAAAAATTAAGATTTAAATACTGATGTGAATATTTTTTATATTTATTTTTAATAAGTTATCAAGTTATTTAATAAGTTATTATATTTACAATGTTATTACAAAATTAAATAATTTAAATTCTAAAGTGAATCTTTTTAGTATATATTTTATTAAATCACCATTACATGAATAATATATTTAATTCTGATGTGAATTTTAAAATTTTTATATTTACTGTTATCATTAAAAAAGTCATAATCCATTTTTATTCAATTTAAATACCAATGTGAATATTTTAAATACTTATTTTATTAAGTTATCATTACAAATTAATAGTTTTAAATTCTGAATCAAATCTTTGTAATAATTTTATTTACTGTTATCATTACAAAATTAAATTATTTAAATTCTGATTTAAATTAAATAATTTTGTAATGATGACATCATCAAAAACATTAATTTAAATCTATTCATTTTATGTTAATGTAAAAAATATATATTTTTTACATTAACATAAAATGAATAGATTTAAATTAATGTTTTTGATATTTATATTTATGATGTCATCATTACAAAATTATTTAATGTAAAAAATATATATATATATTTTTTACATGAACATAAAATGAATAGATTTAAATTAATGTTTTTGATATTTATATTTATGATGTCATCATTACAAAATTTTATTATTTAAATTCTGATGTTAATATTTTATTTTTATTATGTTATCATTAAAATTAAAAGACTTAAATACTGATGTGAATATTTTAAATATTTATTTTATTAAGTTATCATTATAAAATAATACATTCTGAAGTGAAAATTATTTTTATATATATATATATATACATATATACATATATTTACTGTTATTACAAAATGTAATTATTTAAATTCTAACTTTTTTGTATACTTTAATTAGGTTGTTACAAAACTGATAGAGTTAAATTGTTAAAATGTGAATATTTATTTTTATTATTTTGAACATTTTGTGGTTCTTAACATTATTTTATTATTATTATAAATTATTTTGACATGTAAATATATTAGCAAAATTATTTTATAAATAATTAATACTAATCATCTCATCTGTGTGAATTTGATACATTTCTTAATTGCAATACAGTAAATTCCACTTCCTGTCATTGTTGAATTTTGTCCAAACCCATGGAGGCCTTTACCTGGTAGTGCACTCTGTGACCAGTAGAGGGCGCCTGATGCAAATCCTGCCAACAACAGACACAAATGTGTAAATACATCAATTTATAACCTGATGGTGATAAAATCTAGTTAGATTTGAGATTAAATGTCGACACTCAAATGATTAAAAACTACAGGAGCAGAAACAAATTCAATTTTAAGGGTTGGTTGTGATGTGTAACATGCAGTAAGTAACTCTTTATTCAGCACTCAATGAAGTCAGTCTGACAGGAGCATCATGGGAAGTGCTCACCTCCTGCAGTCTATCAATGTACAGTCTACAGGTTTCCAGGTCACAGTCTCCTCTCACCACCACGATGCCAACAGGAGTAGCTGAACAAACACACACAGTCTCACTTCACATGTTCACCCCTTCTGCCGCAGCACTGTATAATCACATGTGAACTCAATTGTGGGAAACACAATTTCATTTATTAACTTACAGATGTCACGCAGACGCTCCTTGTCGAACTGCGTGCTCTCGTACTCCTGCAGGACGATGCGGTTGACGCGCAGACGCAGACGTTCAGGGACGGCATGAGGGCTGCGATGCGCAGACGACAACAAATGAGAACTGACAGCACATTTATGACATATCTAATCAAGAAACGTGAAGTTGGAACACATTTTCTCAGTTATCTTTTGCTTGCTCATAATGCTCACAGGAACTGCATGAAAACACTTTATGATTGTGCTGAATCATAATAACTAACTATGAAAACAACATATTAATCTCAGACGATGAGGAGCTTGTGAGGAAGAGTGAAAATGGGCATCACAAAAGGACAGGATTAGGAAGGACTGAAGTCACTAATACATAAAAATGATTTTTGTGGCCATTTGGTTCATGTAGACCAAACCTGTCATCCTTATTCAAGTCAACATGATTGACCCTTGAATGAATTGTGACTTATTCAAATTATATTATTATTAATTTTATTTTAATACTTTATTTTATTGAAATAATTTCTATGATTTTTTAAATAAAATAAAATAATTTAAAAATATGATTTTATGTAATTAAAAATACATAGTAAAACAATAAATGTTAAAAGTATTACATTAAAAATAAACAGTAATTAAATATATATATATATATATATATATACAAATAATTGTAAAATATAATTTTATTTTAGTATAGATTATATATAAATGTATATTGATATATTCATTATATTTCTAAATAATTTATTAATATTACATAATACTTTATATTAAAATAAAATATTATTTTAATAGTTAATTTTTTGAGAACATTTGTTTTTTAATTAAATAGAAATTAATAGAATAAAAATAGAATCAAATAGAAATTAATTATTTTATTGAATTAAATAAAATGAATTGAATTAAATAAAATCAAAAAAATAAAATGAAAAAAATTGTACAAATAAAAACTAAAAATGTTTTTTTTTAAATATTAACAGTATTAAATTTAAAATAAATAAAAATATATATGTGTATATATATAGTATAAATTATATATAAATATATAATTATATATAAATAAATGATTTTATATTATTTTATGTATATTTTATATGATGTACAGGTCCTTCTCAAAAAATTAGCATATTGTGATAAAGTTCATTATTTTCTGTAATGTACTGATAAACATTAGACTTTCATATATTTTAGATTCATTACACACAACTCGAAGTAGTTCAAGCCTTTTATTGTTTTAATATTGATGATTTTGGCATACAGCTCATGAAAACCCAAAATTCCTATCTCAAAAAATTAGCATATCATGAAAAGGTTCTCTAAACGAGCTATTAACCTAATCATCTGAATCAACTAATTAACTCTAAACACCTGCAAAAGATTCCTGAGGCTTTTAAAAACTCCCAGCCTGGTTCATTACTCAAAACCGCAATCATGGGTAAGACTGCCGACCTGACTGCTGTCCAGAAGGCCATCATTGACACCCTCAAGCAAGAGGTCTGTGGGAAGGAAAAAGTGTGGCAGAAAACGCTGCACAACGAGAAGAGGTGACCGGACCCTGAGGAAGATTGTGGAGAAGGACCGATTCCAGACCTTGGGGGACCTGCGGAAGCAGTGGACTGAGTCTGGAGTAGAAACATCCAGAGCCACCGTGTACAGGCGTGTGCAGGAAATGGGCTACAGGTGCCGCATTCCCCAGGTCAAGCCACTTTTGAACCAGAAACAGCGGCAGAAGCGCCTGACCTGGGCTACAGAGAAGCAGCACTGGACTGTTGCTCAGTGGTCCAAAGTACTTTTTTCGGATGAAAGCAAATTTTGCATGTCATTCGGAAATCAAGGTGCCAGAGTCTGGAGGAAGACTGGGGAGAGGGAAATGCCAAAATGCCTGAAGTCCAGTGTCAAGTACCCACAGTCAGTGATGGTCTGGGGTGTCATGTCAGCTGCTGGTGTTGGTCCACTGTGTTTTATCAAGGGCAGGGTCAATGCAGCTAGCTATCAGGAGATTTTGGAGCACTTCATGCTTCCATCTGCTAAAAAGCTTTATGGAGATGAAGATTTCATTTTTCAGCACGACCTGGCACCTGCTCACAGTGCCAAAACCACTGGTAAATGGTTTACTGACCATGGTATTACTGTGCTCAATTGGCCTGCCAACTCTCCTGACCTGAACCCCATAGAGAATCTGTGGGATATTGTGAAGAGAAAGTTGAGAGACGCAAGACCCAACACTCTGGATGAGCTTAAGGCCGCTATCGAAGCATCCTGGGCCTCCATAACACCTCAGCAGTGCCACAGGCTGATTGCCTCCATGCCACGCCGCATTGAAGCAGTCATTTCTGCAAAAGGATTCCCGACCAAGTATTGAGTGCATAACTGAACATAATTATTTGAAGGTTGACTTTTTTTGTATTAAAAACACTTTCTTTTATTGGTCAGATAAAATATGCTAATTTTTTGAGATAGGAATTTTGGGTTTTCATGAGCTGTATGCCAAAATCATCAATATTAAAACAATAAAAGGCTTGAACTACTTCGAGTTGTGTGTAATGAATCTAAAATATTTGAAAGTCTAATGTTTGTCAGTACATTACAGAAAATAATGAACTTTATCACAATATGCTAATTTTTTGAGAAGGACCTGTATATACACATTTAGATAATTTATATATGTTATTATATATATTGTATTAATTATATCTTATTATTTCATTTGAATTTATATATAACACATTTAACAACTTAATGAATCGTTTTAACTAAAACAGAAATATAAATATAAAATTAAAAATGTAATTTGTACTGTAATTTGCACTGATTTGTGTACAATAAGAACAGAAAGCTGTAACCTGTATTAAGGTTGGTCGGTTCATTTTGATTTCATGTTGACTTTCAGATGCACTATGAGCTGAGTGGAAAACACACAACACTCACGAGTGAGAGCCCTCGACTCACACAGACACACACATGCTCTGTCACACACCTCTCTCTGTGTGTGTGTGCTGGAGGGATGCTGAGAGATACCATACTTACACAGAGAAGGAGTCGGGGGGAGCAGAGAGGCGGCGCAGGTCGGCTGCGCACACTTTCTGAATGCTGCGTCAGTGCAGCCACACAGGAACACAGGCAGCACAGCCAAGCCAGTCAGCACAGAGACAGAGAGACCGAGAGAGAGAGAGAGAGAGAGAGAGAGAGAGAGAGATGGAGGCGGAGAGGGACGGAGATGACAGACAAACGCATGAAGGGCAACCGGTGATTAAGGAGGAGAAAGAGAGATGAAGACAAAAAAAGAAAAAGAAAAGAAAAACCCACTGAGAGCGGCACAGAGAGCAAAACCAGCACACATGGATTAGTGTTAGTGCTGTAGTTACCACAACAATCACCAGTCGAGCACACATGAGCCGCACGCACAGTGTTAGACTGTTAGTTACACACTCACATCCAGACGCTAACATCTGTGTGTGTGTTTGAGGAGGAAAACACACTAAAAGACCCTCATTCTGTGACCAAATGTAAGTTTGTCTGGATGTATTAACTTATTTAAAAAGCATTGAACATTTAATCCACATGAAGTGTTCTACACTCTTACACTTTACTTTCTGAATTCAACTGTATTTAGATATTTAAAATTATATATTTATGTCAATTTATTTAGAAAATCTAAAATTATATACACTGCTGTGATCAGTACGATTTTGAATATTTTTGAAAGACGTCTTTTCTGCTCATCGAGGCTGCATTTATTTGATCAAAAATACTGTAAAAACTGTAATATTGTGAAATATTATTACAATGTAAAATAGCTGGTTTCTATTTGAAAATATTTTAAAATGCAATTTATTTCTGTGATGCAAAGTTGAATTTTCAGCATCATTACTCTTTTTAGTGTCACACGATCCTTCAGAAATCGTTCGGATATGCTGATTTATTATTAGTGTTGAAAACAGTTGTGCTTCTTAATATTTTTAGAGAAACCTGAATACTTTCAGGGTTCTTTAACAAATAAAAAATTAAAAAGAACTGCATTTATTCAAAATAGAAATCTTTTGTAACAATATAGTGCATTAAATTGACCAAAAGTTACACTCCAGAGACTTCCATTTCAAATAAAAGCTCTTGAAGTTTCTATTCATCAAAGAATCCTGAAAAATGTATTATGGTTTCCACAAAAATATTAAGCAGCACAACTGTGTTCAACATTATAATATAATAATAAGTTTGTTTCTTAATAATAATAATAATAATAATAATAATGTTTCTTGAGCTGCAAATCAGAATGATTTCCGAAGGGTCATATGACACTGAAGACTGGAGCAATGATGCAGAAAATTCATCTTTGCATCACAGAAATAAATTACATTTTACAATATATTCACGTAGAAAACAGTTACTTCAAATTGTAAAGATACAATATAATTTTCTGTATTTTTTTATCAAATAAATGCAGCCTTTAAATTTTTTAAATATATTCAAATAGAAAACGGTTATTTGAAACTGTAATAATATTTCACAATAATTACAATTTCCTTACTGTATTTTTGATCAAATAAATGCAGCTTTGACTTTGAAAAACTAAAATCCCCCAAACGTTTTTTGCTTATTATTACTGATTTACATAGTATATTATTATATTATTATTATATATATTATTATTGCATATTATTTATATTATTATACGTATATTACTTTAACATTAAGATTCTCTTCTGCTCACCAAGCCTGCATTTATTTGATTTAAAGTACAGCAAAAACAGTAAAATTTTGAAAAAAAATTTACTGTTTAAAATAACTGTTTTCTATTTTAATTGATTTAAAAATTACATTTATTCCCGTGTTCAAAGCTAAATTTCCAGCATCATTACTCTAGTCTTCAGTGTCACATGATTCTTCAGAAATCATTCTGAAAATATACTGATTTGCTGTTCAAGAAACATTTATTATTATCATCATCAATTTTTTTTTCAAGATTCTTTAATGAATAGAAAGATCCAAAGATCAGCATTTATCTGAAATAAAAAGGTTTTGTTACACTATACACTATGCTATACATTTTTTGGGGAAAAGAAATTATAGAAATGTTTTATATTTATTTAGCAAGGATGCTTTAAATTGATCAAAATTGATAATAAAGACATTTATTTCTAATGTTACAAACAATTTCTATTTCAGATAAATGCCGTCCTTCTGAACTTTCTATTCAAAGAAACCTGAAAAATAATTGTTGCTTGAGCAGCAAATCAAAACAGAATGATTTCTGAAGGAACAGCTTTGAAATCACAGGAATAAATTACATTTTAAAATATATTCAAATAGAAAACAGTTCATTTAAACGGTAAAAAATATTTTAAGATGTTACTGTTTTTGCTGTACTTTGGATCACATAAATGCTGGCTTTGTGAGCAGAAGAGACTGCTCTAAAAAAAAAAAAAAAAAGCATTACAAATCTTACCGTTCAAAAAATTTTAACTGGTAGTGTATGTATATTATTTTTCAAGAATGTATTTATTTATTTAATATGTTTTTTTGTCTTGTCTGCTAAATCAAAAAGTGTGAAGAACAGCATAAAAAAAATAAAATAATGTGACCAACAGAGCCCCTGTAGACCCTCATGGCTGTCAAGGCCAGTATGTCTCTAAATATCTGACATTTTGACCTTGTAATGACACGACAAGATTGCTTTAGGTTGCCAAATATCATGTAGTGAACCCACAAAAAATATATGAAACCAAAAACATGCATTTTAAACCTCTTCTTGCACAGGTACATGAGTGTATGAGGGACTCACTCGTTGAGCAGCGGGACAGACGTGCGTCTCTTGCTCTTCTGCACCATGTTGGCCTGGTTCCTCAGAGATATGCGGAGAGTTGAGGGCGCGAGGCGACATGGCTCTCCGTCCACCTGCACAGGCAGCGTCTTGAAGGTGGTGAGGACGACCTCTCTGCACTGATGCAGCCGCTCGCCATGGCCCCCCAC
The DNA here is from genome assembly GCA_033026305.1 of Cirrhinus molitorella. NCBI lineage: Eukaryota > Metazoa > Chordata > Actinopteri > Cypriniformes > Cyprinidae > Cirrhinus > Cirrhinus molitorella. Next base: position 34,781,485 of record CM065128.1, read on the forward strand.
CTGCAGCGCCGCCTGGTGGTGAAAAAGGGAAATGCATGCAAGTCACCAGATGTGCATTTCATCCCTCATATCACAGAAAGAGCTCAAACACTCACCAGTGAGGCCATCGTGAAGCCGATCACCTCGATGCAGCCGTCGTCGTGCCTCTGAGGCTCGAAATCTCGGTGGTCACCAGTGTTGCCCCACGGCATGGTACCAGCACAGTACCTACAGACAGGAAGTACAGAGTTTAATGAGCTAAAGAAAGACAGGCTGTCCTGATGACATGTTTAAAGCTTTATTAAAGATGCAAGCTGAATGAATCTGGAATGGATCTAAAACCCATAGACAATATGCTCAGGAAACATGTCATTTGAAGTCCTCATAACTTACAACTGATATAATTACGAATTACTGAAGTTTTTGACATGACAAGACTTTCTAAACCTGCTCTCCAACAAAAGAGATAAAAACAAATGTTCAATAAAAAGTAAGGAAATAAATAAATAAACTAATATTGCCTTGCATGACCCTATTCATTGTTAAATAAATAAATCAATTAAAAAAATAATTAACACTTAAATTTATTTTCATTAAAAATTAAAACAAAAATACGTTTTTTAAATGTTGTTTTTGTCCAGTTTGCATGACGCTGTTTATTGCCATTATATTTCGATTGTTTAAATAAATTAAAAATAAATAAATAAGTACAATTCTGTTTAATAATAAAAAAAAGTTTAAGTTTGCATGACCCTATTCATTACGATTATATTTCAAATGTAATCTAATGCCGTTTAATAAAAAGTGAATATATAAATTAAAAACGAATATTTTTTTGCATGACTCTATTCATCATTAAAAAAATAAATACATTTTTAAATAAAAAAATAATAATAATACATTTATTTGAATAAAAAATTAAAACAAAAACAGCTTTTTAAATGTTGTTTTTGTCCAGTTTGCATGACAGTGTTTATTGCCATTATATTTCCATGCTTAAATGAAGTAAAAATAAATAAATAAATACGTTTGCATGACACTATTCATTACTATTATATTTCGAATGTAATTAATGCCGTTTAATAAAAATCGAACATATCCATAAAAAACTAATATTTTTTTTGCATGAAACTATACATCATTAAATAAAGAAATAAATTATATATATATATATATATATATATACACATTTAATTATGTATTTTGTAATGTATTCCAATTATGTAATTATGTATTCAAATATAGTTTTTAATGTTCTTTGAGTTTCGGAGAAAATGCTAAATTTATTTTTCCCCATCCAACTCTATTATTCTGTGACATTTTCCCTCGCAGATAGTTTAAACTCTGGCTTGATCTTTCTAAAATGATATTTGAGGAAGTGACATGACGCTAGTCAGAAGTTTCTCTTACAGTCTTCATCAGTACTTCATTATAGCCACACTTATTATAATTGACCTTTTCACGCTCAGCATTTCAAGATTGTTATTGGGAAAATATCACAGTAATCATTTGTACAGAACTGTTTTTTCTTAGCACTAAGTACAAAACTAATGTGTTTGCTAAGGGCATTATTAGCTGTTTTGTACCAACCTTCAACCCAGACACATTTACAATGTACCAGGCTTGACAGAAAAACATGTTTTCAAAAAGAACAGTCATATATTTTAAAACTCTTTTGTTTATTATTATTTATTTTAGATTTGTCTTGTAAATTTATTTTATTGTACAGAATAAATATGCATATTTTTAATACGTATATATTAATACATATAAAATGTCTAAATATTAATAAATATTTAATATTAACATAAACAATTTTTTTTTTATTATCCAAATATGCTACCAATATCAAATGTATTTTTTAAGTATATGCACCTGGTAAAAATTAAGTAAATTTTAAAAATATATTTAGATATGTTAACATTTTTAGGCATTTAAAAAAATATATATTTTGATATAATGTTTAAAAAAAACTAAATGTTTCAAATATGTCTAAATATGTAAGAAAAATATTAATTATAAAAAAACACTTATTTTGTTGTACAAAATATTATTATTATTTTTTAATAAAGGTATATGTTAAACATAAAAAAGTCTAAATATGAATACATTTTTAACATTAATAAAAAAATACTTTTTTATTCTCAAAATATGCTACCAATATCAAAAGTATTTTTAAAGATATGCACCTGGTAAAAAAAAAGTACATTTAAAAAATATATTTAGACATGTTAACATTTTTAGACATTAAAAAAAAATATTTTTATATAATGTTAAAAAAAACAACTTTCGAATATGTCAAAATATGTAAGATAAATATTTATTCTAAAAAAAAAAAAACAACAACACTTTTTGTGTTGTACAAAATAAATATTTTTATTTTTTAAACCTATATGTTAATACATATAAAATGTCTAAATATTAATAAATATTTAATATTAATATAAAAAAAATATATTTTTTTATTATCCAAATATGCTACCAATATCAAATGTACTTTTAAAGATATGCACCCGGTAAAAATTAAGTAAACTGAAAAAATATATTTAGACATTTTAACATTTTTAGACATTTTAAAAAATATATATATTTAGATATAATGTTAAAAAAATTAATTAATAATTAATATTATAACACTTAAAATATCATACATATAAAAATATATATTTTGTAATATACAATATATAAATATAGTTTATGATTGGAAAAGGACATAAATGGCATTTTTTTTTTTTTACACACCTGGGAATATTCAAGAAGACGATGCACTGAAACTTCAGTTCCTGGATCTTGGGTGTGAGATCCGTACCGTCACACTGCCAGTATGCAGAAGGACAATAATTACCAAGAAGAACATTAGGTGGATGAGCAGACAGGAACAGCTGGAGCGGACAGGTCCTGTCGAACCACATGCTTTCATGGAGTCTATGCTGAAGTCTCATACTCACCACCACCCTGACGTGCTTGGACAGGTCCCTGGAGCTTCGCTGGAGGAAGTCGGAGAAAGCCGCCTGAGGGGACAAAACTGAGAGTCAGACACACACTCACTAAAACACACACTTACTCTGTCACACTTACACACAACTCTGCCTACCCCTGCATAGAACATCTTGTTACGGAAGCGACTGTTGAATTTCTCGGGATTGGCTTCTGTGGAGGAACACAACGACAAATGATTATGACTCGGAGAAAGAACAGACACATGAAGCTGAGCCCTTTTATTAAAGTCAAGAATTCGTTTTTAAAAGGTCAAACCATAGAGAGCTATGAACTAAAAGCAGTCATTGTGTCACATATGCTAAATTTTATGCTAAATGAAATTTCCGCCCACATTACACATCAACATCTATTTGGCATTCAGCAACTTGCCTCTGACGAACAATAATGTGAACTACACCACAACTACAGATAAAAGACCATTTGCAAATAAAGTATGAACTCAGAAAACACACAAAATTACTATTAAAACGCCATTTTATACACACTGACTGCATTTAAATGCTATGCTCATAAATCATAAATCATGTAATGCATCTATTTATATAATTAAATGTATAAAATTATTAAACATATAAAAAATCTTAATATTGGTTTAATAAATGGCAAATCTAAGTTACATTGTTAAAATCAAATGTTCATTTTGTAGAAAATAGTCAACAAAAACTAATATTAATAAAAATCTTAATATTAAGACAATTTGTATGTCTTTCAGAAAATAAATTACGGCATCTATTTAAAAACATTAAGATACATTTAAAAAAGGCATCAAGACATTTTTAAATATTTAGATGCAGCTCATAAAATATATTAAGATACATTTAACAAAATATTGTAATTATTAAATTATATAAATAAGACTTTTGGAATATTAAGACAATTAGACTAAACATCAAGACATTTCTAAATATTTAGATGCAGCTTATAAAAATATATTAAGACACATTTTTAAAATAAATATAATTATTATAATGATTAAATATTATAAATAAATAAGATCTGAAATATGAAGACTTACACAGTATGTGTTTTATTTTAAAAATATTATACAGTATGTGTTTTAAGAAACATTTTCAAAAAATATTAAGAAATACGTTTTTAATTGGTACAATGTATTAATTTTGAAAAAGATTATTGTGTTTTATTAAAAGAAATTACGACATTAAATAAAAATATTTTTTTTTTTTATTAAGACATACTTTTAAATAATATTATGACTTGAAATATTAAGACAATTTTAAAAAGATGCTAAAAGAACACTGAAAAATACTAAAATACATTTCTTTTTAAATATTAAGAAACACTTTTAAATAATATTACGATTTTAAAATATTACGACAATTAAAAATATTTTACAAATATTAAGATAACAAAAAAATAGAAATATTTAGATGTATCTTCTAAAAATTATTAAGACATACCTTTAAATAATAATATAAGACTTTCGATATATATTATAAAAAATATTTAGACTTTGAGACATTAAGAAAGATTTATATTTGTTTTATTAAAAAACGTGAAGACATTAAAAAACATTAAGATATCTTCTAAAAATATTAAGACATTTTTAAAAATATTACGACGTAGTACTGAATAATATTAAGACTTTAGAAATATAAAAATAATTATGTAAACAATAAAACATCCTTTAAATATTTAGATACACCATATACAAAAATATTAAGATATAACTTTTAAAAATATTTAGATTTTTCTTAAATATTTAGACAATTTAAAAAGATTTAAAAAAATGTTAAGACATTTTAAGGAAAATATTAAGATTAATTGTAAGTTTGTAGATATAAAAAAAAGAAATTAGACACTTTCTAAACAAAATTTCAACATTTTTAAAAATATTTAGACATCTTTCAAAATACAAAACTTACTTTTTTAAAACATAAGGATTCTTTTTTACAATTATTTTGACATCCCTTTAAAAATATACATTTATAGACATTTTTAATAAAACTACATTTTTACAAATTGAAGACATACTTTAAAAAATTTAGAGTTTTGTAGATATTAAGACATTTTTAAATATTTATCATACTAAGATGTATAATATATGTAGACATATCTTGTAATACTTTTTAGACACTTAAAAAAAATAAACCCGTTTAAATGTTTTTTTCCCAAATATTAAGATATTTCTACAAACATTTAAACATGTCTTTTAAAAATGAATATAAAAAAAAAATAAAAACATAAAATATTAAGATCTACCTTCTGAAAAATATGAAGACTTTTTTTAATATTAAATCCTTTTTAAATGTATTTTCAAAAATATGTAAACGTAAATTCTTTACATATAAAGACATGTAAAAGCATTTTAAACAGAATGTTTTGCACTTGGATGTAAAATCTAATGATAATAATAATATTTTACATATACACTACGTTACCAAAAGCATTTTGAAACCCCCTTCTAATAAATAGGTTTGACTACTTTAGTCATGTCCATCTTAATGTTTAGGCATATAATGCTATTCTAGGGAATTGTGTCCTTCTAGTTTTATAGCAACAGTTTGGACAGGACCCTTTTCTATTCTAAACTAACAATGCAAAGGAAAGGTTCGAAAAGAAATGACTGATTCAGTCAGTGTGGAAGAACTTGACTAGAGCATCACAAACCTCTGGACTCGTGGAACTCCAGCGTGACGTGTGCGTCAAAGCCGAGGCTGAAGTAGTTATTGAACACGTTTAGAGGAAGCTGAGAACAGACACACAAATATATCAGCAGTGTGTAAACATAACCCAATCTCTGTGTCAGCATGAATCCAGCCATCACCTTCTGCGTTCCCTCCTCCGGCTGAACCACCGATCGCTCCACCTGCAGATTCCAGCGGTCCAGCTGCACCACTGTCCCGTCCTCCACGTGACACAGGATCTTGGACACCGGCTCGTCCGTGTAACCCTGAAACATGATGATGCTGAGTTAAGAGGTCTTACACAACACCGCTACTGTATGCAAAGGGCTGTTTACTCCTGGCATAAACACAGTACTTGACATGAATTGCAATGATTAGAGCATCAATTCAAATGTTCAGAGCAGACAGCGAGCATCATTACACCCGCTTCATTGCTAATAATACGCTTTAGATTGAGGCATGGGAAACACAGAGCGAAAAAAACTGAGAGACACTTCAGATTTCAAGGCCAGTGTTTCTCCAGACACACAGTCAGAGTATAATGGAAAATAATGAGCGGCATTTAATAATGACATCCACTCAGCCGGCCAACGGCACAATCACTGCCTCTCAGCCAATCACAGCAGCCCCATCACAGCTGACTAAGGCTTTTTATGTAAATTTGAATTTTGCAGCAAATGTTACATATTCAAATTCGAAAAACAGAACCATTTTACAGTTGTAAGAACAATTTTAAATTGTATTGCTTTTTCAAATCTAACTTATTGCTTTTTGCCTAATTTTAAGGGTGGAAATTTGTTAGTAAGACAATAAAAATAATAATAATTATTATTATTATTTTTAAATATTTAAATCCATTTTTAAAAAGATAAAACATTGGTAAAAAAATACTAATTATTTAGATTTTTTAATTATTTAGACATCTTTATAAAAAAAAGACATACCTTCAAAACTAGATCTTATATTATATTTTTATAGATATTTAAACTTTAATTAAACTTTTTTAAAAATTGAAAACATACTTTTACTTATAACTTTTACTTTTTTTGATGTAGACAGTTTTGTAAATATTAAGACATTTTTAAATATTTATCATACTAAGATTTTCAATATATTTAGCCATCTTTAAAAAAAGTAAACCATTTTAAAAACTTTAAAAAAAATAAAGATATATTTCATAGATATTAAGATATTTAAAACAAATTATTATTTTTTTTATTTAAAATGTTCCATCTTTTTTGACATCTTTTAAAAAAAGTATAGACATTTTTTGTAGATATTAAGACATTTTAAAAATATATTTAGACATGTAAAAGAGATGTAAAAATGCAAAGATGTACTTAGACATATTTCGAAATACAAGACTTTAAATTTATTATTTAGACATATCTTTCGAAAACATTAAGACATACTTTTAAAAGTATATATTTACAGACATTTTATAGATATTTAAACTTAAAAAAAAATTAAGCTAAAAAATTTAGACATTAAGATATATATTTTTAAATATTCAGACGATTTTCAAAAATGTATACTTTAAGACAGTTTTATAGATATTAAGATATTTAAAACAAATTATTATTATTTTTTTAATTTGTATTTTTAGACATACTTTTTAAAACTATAGACATTTTGAAAAAAATCATATATATATATATATATAAGCTTTAAGAATATATTAAGGTTTTTTTTAGAAATATTTAGACATGTCTTAAAAAAATATTAAGACATTTTTAAAAATATTTAGATATCTTTCAAACATAAAGGATATATTCTTTAAAAATAGTTAATTTGACATATTTTTAGCATTTTAAAACTAAAAATAATAAATAAATATAAGTGCCTCACATCGACTTCTCAGACAAATCAGAGCAGCCCAGTCATATCAGACTAATGCTGACATCTGGTGTATAAAATGATTTATGCATCATTTAATCTAAAGATGATTTAAGATGAGTTGACTCACCCCTCCCCAGTTCAGCGTCCTGGCAAGGTCATTTCCTGTGCCAAGAGGAAGCACAGCTACAGGAGGATGTGGGTTCATTTGTAGTTCATCTAATGCCGAGAGAATCCAGCCCACCTAGATAAAAAAGGACAAACCGCTCAAACTCAGCGTCAGAAATGCCAAAAGCATTTAAGTTTCATCTCGCATGAGTCACAGATCGAGAAATTACCCACAAGAAAGCGTGACACTGCAAACCACAAAGCCACCATTAGCTAATTACAGTGTTTTGTCAGTGCTTGTCCGTTGTCGTTCCACACATTTGTCACCAGAGGGGGGTGCGTCCAAAATGTCTAAACTTGCATGCAGGGTGGATAGATATATGATCATCCCAACATGCATTGCATCTTACCGTTCCATCTCCTCCACAGGCAAGAATGCGAAGATTTGGCACTTTCCTGTATAATTCCAACCTGACGGATGGAGGGAAACAATAGTGAGGTGTGTTACTGATGCATTTGCACTCAATCATTATGCTAATTAACAGAATACTCCATTTTGCATAACCAATCCAAACATAAGAGCTCCTTAAAGCACAAAAAGTGACACTATTTGGACACTTTGGCATATTTAAAAAAAACTTTGATATTTTCATTTTTAAGCGTGTATTAAATGTTTTTGGGGTCACTGAATGTGCGTGTGTTGGTTTTCTGTTTTAATAGAGGGAGTTTAATCACAGCTCTGTCAGACAGCTCTGAAGAAAAGCCCTCCAGCCGCCCAGCTGTGTCTGCCCTCCCATCTTAATACTCTCTCTTTCTCTCTTTCTGTCAGAGGTAGAGCCCATCCGTGCGCCTGTGCTTTGCTGCCTCACGGCTCAATTACTGAGGCGAAGTGAGGCGGTGGGCAGCGGGGAGAGAAGCTTCTAGAACACTGAACTCCCTCACAGAACACAGCAGTGCTGAGACCCAACGACTACATAATTAATGTGGTCAGGACAAAGAAATGGTGGGTTAAAGCGCATTAAGGGAGGGAAGAGATGATCTGAAATGTAATGAAAGAGAGCGCTGAAAGCGAGAGACTCACGCTTCTCTGGGCCCTCCCTGAGACAAATCAAACACCTGCCGAGGGTTCAGGATCCACATGAACATCTGCAGCAGCTTCGTCCCCTGAGAACCACAGACGGAAGATCGTCAGACGCAATGATAGACGGACAGAAGGACAGACAGTGACAACGATAGATAGTATGACGGAATGACAGACAGAATAGGACTGAAGAAGAATGATAAACAGCTAAATAAAAAGTGATGGAACGACAGAGGACAACAGACAGTCACAGACAGAATGACAGTGACAGTTAGAACAACAGAGAGCAACAGTCATAGAACGACAGAATGACAGTGATAGAATAACAGACAAACAAAACAACAGACAGAGTCATAAACAGAACGACAGACATGGTTATAATGAAAGACAGACAGACAGAGAACAACAGACAGACACGACAGAAAAACAGACAGAATGACAGTGACAAAAGGACAATGAGAGAGAACGACAGATAGATAGTATGACAGAACGACAGACAGAACAACAGACGGATTGAAGGAGAATGATAAACAGCTAAACAGAATGACAAAACAACAGATGATAAAAAGGGATAGAAAGAACGACAGACAGAACAGAGAACGACAGATATGATAGATAGAATGATAGAGTGATAGAACGACAGACAGAACAACAGACAGTCACAGAACAACAGACAGATAGATTGACAGCGACAGTTAGAACAACACTCATAGAACGACAGAATGACAGTGATGGATAGAACAACGGACAAACAAAACAACAGACATGGTTATAATGAAAGACAGACAGAGAACAACAGACAGACAACGAAAAACAGACAGAATGACAGTGACAGAAGGACAGTGAGAGAGAACAACAGATGGATAGTATGACAGACAGAATGACAGACTGAGTGACAGACGACAGTAAGTAAGATCAGCAACGTGATAGAATGAGAGAGTGATAAAACAACAGATATTCGTAGACAGACCGAATAATGAGTGATAGAACAGGACAAAAGAGTCATAAAAAGAATGACAGACGGATATAATATGACAGACAGAGACATAAGGACATTGAGAGAAAACGACAGATAGTACGACAGAACGACAGACAGATTGCTAAACAGAGTGATAGAACAAAAGTAATAGAATGACAGACAGGTAGAACAGAGGGTGATAGACAACACACAGAATGACAGTGTGATAAATAGAATGACAGTGAAAGTTAGAATGACAGAGAACAACAGACAGCCACAGACAGAACGACAGACAGAATGTCATAGAGTGACAGATGACAGATAGAATGACAGCATGATAAACAGAATGACAGTGATGGCTAGAATGACAGAACAGTCACAGACAGAATGACAGATAGAGTGACAGACAGAACAACAGACAAAGCAAGACAGTCATAGAATGACAGACAGGCAGAATGACAGAGTGATAGAACGACTGAGTAATATAATGACAGACAGAGTCACAGACAGAACACAGTGATGATAGAACAACAGACAGAATGACAGAATGACAGAGCAACCGACAAAGAACGTCAGACAGGTGACAGAGCGATAGTGACAGAATGACAGACAGACAGAGTGATGGATAGAATGACAAAAATAACTACAGAGAGAGAGTCACAGAACAACAGACACATAGAATGACAATGATAGAATAATATACAGTAGAACAACAGACAGAACAACAGTTCGACAGAACGACAGAGACTGAATGTCAGATGGTGATAAAATAATCGACAGACAGAGCGATAATGACAGAATGACAGACAGGCAGAACGTCAGACAAATTAAACTGTAGACAGAATCATAGAACAACAGACAGATTAAAATGACAGTGATAGAATGACTGAGTGATAACGTCAGACAGAGTGACAAACAGACAGAACAACAGACAGAACGACAAACCACAAACCGATAGAGCAATAGAAGACGATATATACAACATAATATGACAGAGTAATAGAAGGATAGCGTTAGGAAAGAGAGTGTGACAGAATGACAGACAGAATGTCATAAATACTGAATGACTGAGTGATACAACAGACAGAAAGAACGACAGTGATAGACAGGACGACCAACAGATAGACAGAATGACAGACAGAACAACAGAGATAGAACATTAGATGGAGTGATAGACAGATAGAGCGACAGACAGAACGACAGACAGGCTGAACGAGTGACAGATAGATTGGTAGATGGACGAACAGACAGAACCACAGACAGATCTCTTTTTTTCACTCCGTTCCCACACAATAAAACAAACGACATGAAATATTGATTTCATCTGAAATGTTTTATATAATGTATCCATTTATGTTTTAATTAAATATTTATGTTAAGTAGTCGCATATTAAGCAGTTTAATGTACAGTGGTTCGGTCATTATGGCCCTTTCAGGGTTTATTGTTTTATAATGACTGTACATTATTCCTCCATTAGTCTCTTTATACAGAACATCACCTGGTTTCCGCCGCTCTTGGGGTTGACGAACACCAGCACTGGTTTCATCAGCGGTGAGGGCAGCGGCTTCAGCATGAACGGACGCCATTTCGATTCCTGCAGAAGTCATTATACTTCATTATACTTCAATAAGCGCACATTTGCAAACTAATACACACATACACACCACTGCAGAAAGCGGTGGGGACAGATGATCACTGAGCAGGAGTTAAGGGAAGAAGAAAGCCCTCAGAAAACACTATGGCATCATTTAAAAGGAGGGACAGGACAGGAATCAGATCTACTCACATCCGTCCCCTTTTTGCTGGCTCTTCTTTTGAACGACGTCCGTTTTTTCCGTCGAGTGGAGTTTTTAAATGAGCTCTGGGACACAGGAGAGAGACGCCGACTGAGCCAAAACATACCAAAACTAACTCCAGCAGGACTAAGTTACATTAAAGTTTGACCATTACTGATAGAAGTGTTCATTTTGTAAATGAGAGGAATAGTTCATACAAAAAGGAAAACCTTTTCATCATTTATTCACACTCATGTTGCTCCGAACCTGTTGATGAAGAACCTTTCTTTTCTACCAACAAAAGCAAAGACTGACAGCTGTCCAATTCCAAAAAGAATCATAAAACATCTTAATAGTTCAAAGGGCAATTAAGAAAAGACCACAATTAAGGATTATTTTCTTAAAAATCTTCAAAAGTCCTCTGCTTCTTAATTCATTCACATTGTAAGAAAAAGAACGGTGTGAACTTCTGCAAAAAAATCTTTTATTTTGCAGAATAAAAAGTCACATGTGTTCAGAATGACATGAAAATGAGAAAGCAATTTTCCCTGGTTGAACTATTCCAAGAACAGTCTGAATACAAGCAAGCAACTTCCCTTTTAGCAACTCCTGAATTGAAAGCAGCAGTAACGTGCCACATCTCAAAAGCCTGCCCCATCGATGATAAATCCACCAATCATAGCTGAGCATGTCAACAATGGGTGTTCAATAACTATCTGCTATGACTGTTGATATGATGGGTCAGTTTTTGAATTCAATTCTGGCTTTCAAGGCAACAGATAAACTGTGATGTTAAAGTGTACATTGCAAAAAAGAGTATTTTTGTCTTGTTTTCCTAAGGAAGCAGTCTAGAAATGTTCTAAAATGCAAGATAGAAATTTATGATGACTTTTAAATTTAAATATCATGACTTGTAATTCCAAGATTATATCTTGCAATTTTAGGTTTATACCTAGCAATTCTGACTTGTCTCAGAATTCCAATTTTATATTTAATTTAACTTTAAAAAGGTGATTTTCTCACAATTTTCTCTCTTGCAATTTTAGGTTTATACCTTGCAATTTTGAATTTATATATTCTGACGTTTTTCTTGCAATTCCTGAGAAAAAAAGTCACAATTGTGACAAAATCAGAGTTGCAAGAAAAATGTTGCAATTATCTTCTATATCTATATTATGTCGTAAGTTTTTGAACAGTAAGATTTCTAACGTTTTTAAAAAAGTTTTTTCATTTATTTGAACCAAAGCATAGCAAAAACAGTACAATTGTGAAATATTTTTACTATTTGAATATATTTTAGAAGGTAATTTATTCCTGTGATTAGCTGTGAAATCATTACTCCAGTCACATGATCCTTTGATTTGCTGCTCAAAAAACATTTGTTATTATTATTATTATTATTATTATTATTATGTTGAGCAATATGAATTATACTGACTCCAGCCTTTTGAATGGTACAGTTTATGATGTTACAAAAGCTTTTTATTTCTGATAAATGCTGATCTTTTGATCTTTCTATTCAAAGAATCCAGAAAAAAGTACTAAACTATTTTAAATATTCCTAATAATAATAATAATAATAATAATAATAATGTTTTAAATGTCTCTTGAGCAAATTAGTACATTAGAATGAATTCTGAAGGATCATGTGACACTGAAGACTGGAATAATGATGCTGAAAATTCATATATATATTATATTAAATGCTTCTTAATTCCAGAATGTTTAGATGCTTGTACTGCAAAACAAGACAAAAACACAGAGTAAGAAGTCATTTTTGCAGTGTATTAAACAATGAAAGAAGCTCCATACAAAATATGTAGACAAGTTTTATGAAACACACAGTTAGTGATATCAAATCTTGCAGCATCAAAGCGTATTTAAGCTGAAGCTGATCAGCGTAACTAAGATCATACAGCCCAGCTTCAAAACACATCTAGTGTCACTCTGCATTAGCATCTCCTGCAGGACATTACATAAACCTCAGGCTCAGGTCTTCTCACAAGACAAAAACTTTGGAAAAGTGTCACCATCTGAGGTGAGCATACCTGCGGTTTCCTGACTTTGATGATCCAGGAAGGGGGTACGATGACCCCAGCGTGAGCTCCGAGCGAGCAGGGCTCCTCGATCTGATGTAGCATGAAGCATGTGACCTTGTTGTGGAACTGAACAGAGAAATAAACACAAATAAAGTTAAAACAATCCTGCATTACATAAACCAGCGAGTTAAACACAGATGTGCCACTCACTGCCTGCTTGCACCAGGAGCAGCTGATGGCCACAATCTCCTTGCTGTGGAAGAACTTCTGCGGGAAACTCTGCAATGAAAGTGAAGGAGAGCATAAACACATCAGGCTTTTGCATAGGAGTTCTTCAATAAACACTGAAGGCATGACGTACTTTTCCGCACTGACGACACTTCCCCTCTTGTCGCCGGCGATGGACCCAGTGATGTCTCAAAATGTTCTGCTGTCGCAAACACACACAACGGGTCACATGTAAACGTGCCAACAAGGGTTCATTCTGCCATAGCACATAGAGTATCATGAGTATATGATGAATTTCAGTGTGAGGCATGATTTACAGTCGTGTGGCGATGAGGTGGACTCACATCTCTAAGGCATCGAGAGCCACCCTCTCTGAAGGTGGGTTTGCAGCGGAAGTTGATCTGTGAGAAAGAGACAATGAAAGCAAAATTACATTAAAATGAGAAGATATTACTGCTGTAGCTCGTATTATATATTAGAAACTATCAAACTATCAAATAATTTGTAATCATTTATATTTTTAATTCATTAAACCATTCAAAAACAGATATAACCATACTGTTATTAAAATATAAAGCATTTTTTCTTTACATTTCCACCAAGTTAATATACATTTTGATATATACTGTTAGCCTGATATTCATTTATGTTGTTTATCAGGTGTGCTGATAAATATATATATATATATATATATATATATATATATATATACACAATTAATATAATACGGTTTCAATGTGAAAATATAGACACACTATATTATTATTACTGCTATATGTTATTTATTAAAAAATAATCTATCAAATTATTTAGATTTTTAATTCATTTTAATTCATTAAAAAAACATTTTTTCATCACTTTCCAGCAAGAAAATGAAGAAAATGTTGTCTATTCATGCTACTTAAAAATATTTTCACTATATTATTGTTAGTATTATATAAAAAAAAATAATAATAAAAATACCTAAATATTTAAGTATTTAGTATTAAGTATTACATAATTTTAAATTATTTTATATCATTTGTAATATATTTAATTAAATTATTTAAAAACAGACATTACCACATAGTTAGTAAAATATAAATAATTTTTTATTTCAGCATGACATATTGACGTATATGACGTATATATTGTGATATATACACCATTAACCTGATATTCTTTTAATGCAATTTGACTGACAGATTAAATTATTTTTATATAACATCATATTATATTAATACTTATATTCATGTATTATACATTACAATTAATATATGATGTAATATAATTATATAATAATAATATTGAAATATATAAAATGTGAGAAATGTATAGATACATATACACTGTATTATTATTACATTTTCTTAAATTAAAAACAGAAAAAATTCATCTGAATATTTTCTAATATGTGACTCTGGACCACAAGTAGCACAGGTATATTTGTAGCAATAGCTAAAAATACATTGTATGGGTCAAAATTACTGATGTTTCTTCAATGACAAAAATCATTAGGATATTAAGTAAAGATCGAAGATATTTTGTAAATTTCATACCATAAATAGATCAAAACTGAATTTCTGATTAGTAATATGAATTGCTAAGAACTTCATTTGGACAACTTTTCTCAATATTTTGATGTTTTTGCACCCTCAGATTCCAGGTTTTCAAATTGTTGTATCTCGGCCAAATATTGTGATGTATAAATCTAAATTGTGGTCCAGGGTCACACAATATCTAGATCCAAAAACAGACATTACCACACAGTAAAACATTAATTACATTTCCAGCAAGACAGTATATTGTGTTATATAAAGTTACCCTTGATGTTCTTTCAGATCTATTCATGCAGTTGCACTGACAAATATATTTTAAACACTGCAACAGCAGGGACCCACAACTCCTGATCCTAAAAACCATAACTGCAATACCTAGATTATACCCTCTCATCCCATTTCATCATCCTCCTGATGTCAGTTTGAAGAGACGAACGCCAGCGTTGATCTGTGGAGGGCGTACCGATGACGTGCATGAGAATAAAACCTAAACAGATATTTCTGCCTCCGCTCACCTTGTCCAGCTCCTCGATGCACGCCGTGTGGACCACGATCTTACAGGCAGCACACTTCCTCCGTGGAGCCGACTTCTTAAAGAGAACCGAACAGCACAGAACACACAGCAATTTGTCACAGAGCAAAAACCACACATCTAAGAGCCATCTTATAATTCAATTGTAAGAGGAATATGCTCTCATCTTCAGCTGTAAAAAGCTTCCTCTTAGGCAAGGAAGGATTTTGCCAACCGCTTGAAGTGGCAATAATAGAGTTGCCACGGCTCTTGAAAACATCAGAGCGTGGCGCCGTGCGTTAACAAAAGCCTAACAAAATCCTTTTACCTGCTGTACATTCTCAGACTAATAGCTGCCTCTTCCTTTCAATACACACCAGCCTCACATTATCTCATGAAAGAAAATGCTCATGAAATGTCACTGCTAAAACGCTCTAATGACGCTCTCTCCTCTGCCTTCAGCTCGCCCTGCAAATACAGCAACCGTCTGACTTCTCTCGCCCAGTTTTAACCCGTTTAATCACGTTATACTCACTGCAATCTTGACCACGCAGGTCTCCTCGCCCAGATAGCAGAGATCGCCGGAGCAGTTCGTCTCCAGCCACAGGTGGTCACCGTTCACTGCGTTTTCCTGAAATAAAATCAAAAGTTTTGTGGTTTTTAGTTTATGTTTGTGTTTCATTTCAAAGGCTGTGCCCTTTGGAGGTTAGATACATCTTATATACAAAACGAACCATTATCAAAATTGACTGATATTCCTTGTGAGGCATAAAATAATTTCTTTCCTACTTCGGTTCTACTTTCTGAAGCCAACATCTGCACTCGTAAGTGTTTACATTGTTAGCATATATGCATTTAAAATGGACAATTGTACTCTTTGAGGAAAACAAATGTTATATCGCCTATGCTAACTGACTAGCATGCAGCAAATCATGGTTTATGGCTATTAAAACAACCTCCACACATGCAGTTACACATGTAGCTATTTAACTTTTTACTTTGGACTGTAAAGGTTACTTTTCTGAGCAATGACGTATGCAGCAGACAAATTTGACAACTTGAGTGCACAGCCTTCAAATTGAGACACAATTCATGTCTGTTAGCTTTGAAGCTAACGTCTGCATGCTAATGCATTCTTAAAAGTTCGCTCAATTAGCATATATGCATTTAAAATTGACAATTCTGCTCTTTCAGAAAAACAAACCAAAAATGCTGATCAAATGCTCCCTAGAATGAAGAATATCTCCTTATGATAATCGATCAAACATATTGAAAATAAATTCTCTCAAGAATGTAGCAAATCATGGTGTATGGTTATATAATTATATAATACAGCTGAATTAAGCTTTCTTCATAAGTTGATGAACTTTGCACTGTTATTGAACTAAACTGAATCAACACTAAGCTGACTTGAATTAAATAATGACACTACAAATGCTTTATACACTGAAAAAAATGGTGTTGAATTTTCACAAATTGATAGTAAATTTCACAATTTATTTCAAAGAAACTGCAAGTAACAGATTGAATTAAACATGAAATTCTGAAGTAGAAAGACAAAATTTCTTGTAAAACACTCGGACAACTTTTTTTTACAGTGTAGTTATGAGTTTGCTTCATCACTAATGAACTTGGCATTTACTCTTTTATTGAACTAAATTGAACTGCAGAACTGAATATTAACTTTAATGCAACTGTTTCATAATTAAAGAGCTTGCAATATTAATACCGGTATTTTCTTGTTCATTACTGCGAAGCTGCTTTGAAACAATCCGTATTGTATAAACCTGGACTTATGCAAAGCACAGGAGCATTTAAGTACAAAAACCTTCAGGTAAAGTACATTCAAATCACACACACGCACACATTTCATAAGGCAACAACGACACTTGTGGGGCTTCAATTAGCACCGACTCGCACACACACTTAGCAGCTTTAGGAAGGCGCATTAATGTTTGATGGCTGCGCTGGTCACGTCGGGAACTAGCGGGGAAGGAAAGGCCAGCAAAGACGCACAGGAAGCACCCCGCTGGGCTCCGCCCCCTCAGCAGTCTCCATCTGTACACACAGCACCTGGATTAACGAGTCTCTCTTTTGCCATGCCAACCGTCTTTGCGGGACCCACCCACGACGAACCGCGCCCACCCGTCCGAATGTGCTGATATGTGCAAAACTAATGCACAACCCTTATCCCTAAGTCAAAAACATTAAGAAAGTTTATAATAGTATATACACATTACTAAAATAACACTGCTTCTGGATGGCTGTTAGGTGGTCATTTAATTTTTTACTATGGGAAAGCTGATAAGTCACACAGAAAGACAAAACGAAGAACACTTACGCTCCAGTCCACTGTGCTGCGAAGCTCCTTGGCCGGTCCATTGCTCAAGGCAGGGAAGGGACTGTGCGCTGGACCTAAATGCTGGAGGCCCGACCGTGAGATGGCTTTCCTGCGGAGCAGAACCACAAATAGTCTCAGCCCAAGAGTAAACGCATTCAAGAGAAAATAATGAGTCCTTGCTGGACTGAAGGTTTTGACATCTGGGCTAAAGCTCCTTGCTGTTGCACATAAAAGGACTAGTCATCGTAGAGCTAAAGCGGGGACACACTGCAAACACACGCAACAGGAGACGGCCGTCTACCTTGTGCCAGTATCAAAATGATCCAGACCAATCTGTTAACCAGTCTGCTTGGCCAGGAAGTTCCCATAATTCCCTGCATGCAAAGAGAGCTTCTGCCTCGTATGGTATGAAGACTGTTCTTAGACACAATGTGTGTGTGTTCTTGTGTCTCAGCAAGGGACTTGCATGAGTCAGTATCGTGTGTTCACTTCCTCTGTCTGTCATTTGTCCATATTAGCCATCATCCCATGCCAGTATCAGAGAAACATCTTACACTTAAAATCAACACCAGTACGGCCCTCGAAAAAGACCCACACTGCCTGTACAAACACAAAGAGAGTTTCAGGAGTTTTGTGGGATACTGTAGCTAAAACGCTTCTCAAGTACATTAACACCTACAAAGCTATGTCTACTAATATAAAGTGAACATATAGTATGCATGTAACTGAAATTCCAAGCTCCTTCCTCAAAAACTGCCGCCAGCTGATCTTCCTCCAAAGAGCTCAGTATTTAACATAGTAAACACACAGCACCATATGGCCGTCCCTTTTGAAGTGAAGGTTGAAAGTGACCCAATGCTCAGTGTATAATTTTACACACACTCACGACACAAGCAACGGAGGCAGGGGGGGAAAGAACAACGGACGAGGAAGCGGTGGGCCGTACACCTGACACCCTGCTGAAAGTTTCAAATCCTCGTCTAAAATTATCCCGTTCAGAAAGAACACAAGCGAGAGTCCAGTTACGAGCTCTTTTGTAAAGCGAGCCGGGGCCACGGGATCACGCACCTTTACCCTCCGAGCTAAAAATAGAGCCACTGGCGGATGACATGTGCGTTGGAAACATGCCACCGTGACGAAATGCGGTAAAGGCCAGGAACTCGACAACAAATATACATAAACAAATGTGTCATACATGCGTAGGAGTGAACAATCAAAACCAGGTTCTCTTAAACATCTTAATTTGGAGGCAAAACAGGACTCTTCTCAAAGGTTTCAGAATAGATCTCAACAATGTCTTTATTCTCAGACCAAGTTGACATTTAAGTAAAACATAAATGTGAGTTTCCTAAGCAATGTTCTGAATAAGATGACGCATGCATCGGAAAAAGGCCATTCATGAAGGAAACATGCAACACGAGGAGCTGAGTAAGAAAGCTTTCGTTAGAAAACGTCCTGAATGCTAAATCATTAGTGTCTCATGTCTCAGTGGACAAAACTGCACTAAAAGTCCACAGACTGACATAGAGAGGTTAAGTCCTCTTTGTCCTCTTTCCCATTGCAGTCAGGTAAATGAGTAACGCATTTCTGTTTAATATTATTCCATGGCATTAAGCAAATCAATCAACGATGTCCACTGTTTAAAGACGCCATACATTAGGGCGCATAATCAGTCCTGGGTAAACACAGTGTCATTTGCAGACAGCAGAACATTTCACTAGAAAGTAATCAACTGAGTGCACACCGCGCGGGCAGAATGGAAGACAATTTGAGATAAAGGATACGCCACACGCCGTCCAGAGCCGGTGGAAACAGACAGGAAGAGCAATCAGTGAGACTGCTATAATGGAATTAGTTCTACTAAAACCAGCTTTGACAGAGGTCTGGCTTCACTGAGAGATTGCAGAAGGATGATGTGCATGTGTGTGACATGTATCATCGGCCGGTTTTAATTTGCCATGCGAGTTCCTGTTTATCCGAGTGAAGGGATGGACAGAGGGCTTACATGCGCGAGTGCCGGGGATGTGTGTTCAAAATCTAGTGGCCGCTCCCTCCCACGACACCCTGTGGTAATATCATCCCTCCTGTGTAGTCATGGCAACAGTCCAACACACGCCACCGTTGGTGTATTTAAGTCTTAAATCTTGTTGTCAGCATCATAATCTCTGTCCCCGCTCCCATTGTCTCGGCCAATTAGGTTTCGTAGTTGCGTGTGGGATGAAAACTCCCTCCACGCTTAAAGTCAGGTGTCAACCCACGTACACAGCTATGATATCATCTCTCCGCACCACCCACTCTCCATCTCAGAAGTAAAAGAGTGGAGTTCTGCTGCTAAAGAGATATGCAGGACTCTACAAAACTCTCACTAACCTGTAGCCGAGAAGCCTGTGGTACCAGGTCACCTTCCGCTTCCGCCCTTTCCCGCATACTCTGTTCTCCTCTACTGTCTTCTGGGCCCTGATCATCCTTCCATTTCTCCTTCTCAGCCTGTATCCTCCTTTCCTAATTTCTGCGGTGCTTCCTACCTCTTGTCCGGCAGCATCCGAAGTTGGGAAAGCAGACAGCTCACTTCCACCGCTGCAAGGTAGGCTGACATCACTGTTACACATGGCTGCCGGCTAGAGCTAGAGCTAACACGCCTAACACACCCTCCCGCTGCCCATGCCGCGCTGAGATCATCAGGCCGTCAGATAGTTGAGACCTGATGGAGGATACCTGAGAACCCGGAGGCGTGTACGGGTGTCAGATCCTGTCCTGTCACCAGAGACAGACAAGAATCTCTCACAATCATCACTGCCATCGTTACCCCCCCGAGATCCAAACCACAAGGTCAGCCCCACGTCTAGCACCTAGAGCTATTTTAAGCTCCATTATGTAACCCAAGTTGACCTTCTGCAAGACAATCTATGGGCAACCTGTTACAAAGGGACACTTTATCCAGGGATCCGTCAGAGTATTTGACTGGCTCTCTTGCTCTGCCCAGACTGATCGAGTCACAATCTAGTGACTCTACAGGATGTGACTTAATTCGATGACCTCACACTCTGATCAAAGCAGTCTGATTATGTAAAGTTTAACAGTCATGGACCTGCGTTGTTCAGCTGACGTGCACCAGCAAGTTCTTTCTTGAGTTGACTGGTGATTATGAAAGAGTGAAAAGAGTCTCTGATCTTGTCACTCTCTTTTTTCCTCTCCACTTCTGTTTCGCTCAATCCCTCCTTGTAGCTCTCTAACTGGGTCAGTGTGCTCGCTGTGATTCTTCCCGCCCGCAGGGCCCTGGCGAACATGCACTTGAAGGACAGCTTCTCTGAGCCTCACCATTACCGCCTTCCTCAAGGCTACTGGCGCTCCACAGCACAATCCTTCTTCCTCTCCTCATTCTCATCAGAGTAGAAAGTCCTTGACATGGACTTTTTTTTCTCATGCCTCGCTCTTACTCCAGAGATTAAGATCTAAGACTCAGCACTGGGGGGGTGAAGAAACACGAGCGAGAAGAAGATGTGCCAAAGGTAATAAGTGTAACAAAATCAACGTGTACCCAGAGCTCCCGCGAGACCCCAAGCCTGAGAGGAATCTCGGGCAGATCGGTGATTAGCATTAATTCAATCTTTGTGCTTTTATCTGAAGCCAGCAGGGTTCTGATAACAACGTGGCAAACAGAACAACACTAGAGTATATAAAGAGCAATTCTAGATAAGAACATCACACAACATATTAACAGCACTTCAATTTTAGCACACGTCTTGTTATCCGTTTATCGAATTGCAGCAAGCAGGTGTCTCAAGTCCTCTATGCATATGTGCCTCTTATACATATCCCCAGAGGGATTCGTAATATTTTTATGGTGGGTTCAAACCAGCAACCCTCTGTTTACTGCATACAGGAGTCCCACCAAGTGGAAAATAGTGTTCAGAATGCTGCAAACTGACCCCAACAAGAAACAAA
The DNA here is from genome assembly GCA_033026305.1 of Cirrhinus molitorella. Classification (NCBI taxonomy): domain Eukaryota; kingdom Metazoa; phylum Chordata; class Actinopteri; order Cypriniformes; family Cyprinidae; genus Cirrhinus; species Cirrhinus molitorella. Next base: position 34,803,470 of record CM065128.1, read on the forward strand.
TGATCATCACTGTGCTCGAGGACTTTGTCCTTAAAACAGGGGTCCAAGGACTCCTACTGTGAAGGATCTAAAGTGCTGATTTCAGTGTAATACCTTCTGCAATTCAGAATAGAATGAACATCTTTTTGACCCTGCAAGCTACTTTGAATGCTTTGGCTGTTTACCCCGTCCTGAGGCAAGGATGCAATTTCTAAACTATTGCACTTACACTAATGTTTCCTGAATAAATGTGGTCAGAGTATTAGTCACTCGGTTTATAAGTGTCGGGGGCCGAATTCCCTCAGGTTCCCTTTTTGTACGTGTGTGTCCGTGATGTTGTTGTTGTGATTTTGTGTTCATGTGTGTGCCGGATGGAGACACATTTCTCTCATTTGCCCCTGAGCTCTGTCACTGCAGCTTGACACACACCCACTGACAATGGCAGGAAAACTACACACAAACACACACATACGCAAACTCAGCACATACATCACACTTGTGACCGGATCATGGGGAAGAAATGGAAGTAAGAGGTAGGTGGACATATCCGTGGGGAGATTCAGCTATATATGGGTGTTTCTGCAACTATGGACACATAGTTGAGAAAAATACTCTTTTGATTTTTACTAACAAATGTCCAACGGTGCACATACATGCATCACATTTCAAATTATATAGTGTTTGACAACATTCCATGGTGACTCTCCTACTATAACAGTACAATCGGATGCCACTGGAATCAGACACCGAGTACTTCACATGACATTTTCGCAGATACAGAACAAACTTCACTGCCATTCTTCTCGGGATGTCGGCTTCGCTCTTGAAAACCCGGATAACATCTGCGGAGGAGCCGATGAAAGAACAGCTTAGCAAGCCTGATTCACTGACAGATAAATCATTGCATCTTTAGTGATGTGCTGTTATTTCAGCTAAATTAACTCTGCGTCTTCTGATAACAGTGTAGGAAATGCACGACACAAATCCGGACTAACTGTTCACCGGCAGCAGGTGTTTGTATGTGGGTAGTTGTCAAGTAGCTTGACCAATCTAAGAGTGTTTATGTAAGTGTGCACTAGTGCCACTCATGGAAGGAATAGCTTTCTAGCACTTTAAATCTTTAAATGCATTAGTCTGCTAATGCATTTATTGTGTAGCAGCATATTCATTTATAGCGTTTCACTGAAAGTCAACATGCATTTAGGGTATTGTGAACTTATAAGTGTTCAACAGAACTCCCATCCTGCTGGTATAGCAGTCAGACAGGAAGCCTGGGCTTTTCCCGCTTGAACTCCCCAAACAACAGTGCTCAGATATTTATATCCATCACCACCCAGCCTCACGCTGCGGCACACACTTTCCCTCCACAGTCCACTAATGACTGTCATCCCTCACATGTCGTTCTGTCCGTACTGTCTCTGCTCTGCCTTCCCTCATGTGTGAGAGGAACACATGAGGGACAGCAGAGTGTTTGTGTGTCCTTTCCTCGTGGCGATGTGACAATCTGTTCCTCAATCCTTCCTCTATTAACGGGTATAAATATATAGGGCACATTTTCAACTCTTCAGTCCCTTTTTATCTTTCTCAAGATCTTCTCAGGTCTACAGCCTCTCACCTTCCTCCTTAACTCTCACTTCATCGTTGTCTCTTCTTTCTCTCTCCTTCCTTTTCATTCCGTACCCTTCTCCCTTTTCTTCTCTGTCAGGGTCAAACTTCAGCATCTCCCGGCAGACCAGCTGCTGTGGGCCACATGCACCTCGTCCTTCACCACATGAAGGAGCAAAGACTGTCTCCCCCTCCATCCCTCTGTCCTACATTCATCTCCCTCCCCCTCATCTTTTGTCTTCTCGTCCAATTATCTTATGCAATTTCGCTTCAAGTATTTTTAAGAATGTACGGATATTTCTACAGGATAAGAAGACAAAAATACTGATTAAGAGAGTGATTTTTTTTTTGCAGTGCAGCGGGTGCAGGGTCCGTGGGCGGTCTGGCTTTGGCGAGTGCCGTTCACGCGGATCCAAGTGCTCCTGGGTAATCGCCTCTCTCTCTATTCATTTCTCCTCTCCTGCGTTCTGACACTTTCTCCTGTTAAAGATCCTCATGCGTAGCGACACCAGCTTCCTGTCACACATTTTACATTCCTCCAACTCACTGAAAGACTCAAGAGGGCAAAAGAAAACGGTGATTTAAAAAAAAAAAAAAAAAAAGCAATTCAGTCACTCATTTGATTGAAGACAAAGTAAACTAGATTTTTTACATTTTCTAAATAAAATATTAAGTTGCTAGGGTGTTTTTGCACATTGCAATACAGTTGCATGTTTTGAGAAGTTTATATTGCATGGCCACATAGTTGCTATGAGGCAATGGTTTTTACACTGTTGATATAGTGTTCTGATTGGTTTTTAGTTTTTATCTTGTTGCTATGTGGTTGCTAGGGTGTTCCGGGTGTTTACATGGTTGCTATGGGACAATGGATTTTACACTGTTGCTATAATGTTCTGACTGTTTTTTAGTTATCTTGTTGTGATGTGGTTGCTAGGGTGTTCCGGGTGTTTACATGGTTGCTATGGGGCAACGGTTTTTACACTGTTGCTATAATGTTCTGATTGTTTTTTAGTTATCTTGTTGCTATGTGGTTGCTATGGTGTTCCGGGTGTTTACATGGTTGCTATGGGGCAATGGTTTTTACACTGTTGCTATAGTGTTCTGACTGGTTTTTAGTTTTTATCTTGTTGCTATGTGGTTGCTTTGGTGTTCCGGGTGTTTACATGGTTGCTATGGGGCAATGGTTTTTACACTGTTGCTATAGTGTTCTGACTGGTTTTTAGTTTTTATCTTGTTGCTATGTGTTTGCTAGGGTGTTCCGGGTGTTTACATGGTTGCTATGAAGCAATGGTTTTTACATTGTTGCTATTGTGTTTGGAGTTGTTTTTAGTTTTTTATATTGTTGCTATGCAGTTGCTAGGGCATTCTGGGTTTTTCACATTGCTATGGAGTTGCATATTTTGAGCAGCTTACATTGCATGGCTACATGGTTGCTATGATGCAATGGCTTTTACACTGTTAATACAGTGTTCTGACTGGTTTTTAGTTATTATGGTTGCCGGGTGTTCTGGGTGTTTTTATGTCATGCCTGTCCAGTTATTACGCTGCTATGTGTTTATCACATTTCTGTGGTGCTCTTCTAAATGGCTTTTATCTTTTTTTCATGTTGTTATGTAGTTACCACGGCATAGTTTTTATCTTGTTGCTATGTGGTCGCTAGGGTATTTTGGGTGTTTTTTTTTTCATGTTGTTATGTGGTTACCAAAGCATAGTTTTTATGGTAGGGTGTTCTGGGTATTCTTTCACATTGCTATGCAGTTGCTAGTGTCTTTTGAGAGGGTTTTATTGCAGTTGTTACAACATTAAGGTATATTTGTTGAGTTGCTATGTTGCTATGTAGTGGTTTTTATCTAGTTGCTTTGTAGTTGCTAGGGTGCTCTAAGTGAGTTTCTTACTGGGTCAGTCATAACACCTCACCCACAACCTCATTTGTTTTTTAGATACTGGCTCGGTTCCCTACTTCAATCTAAGTCTATGGGACTTTTCCACTCGATTATCATCCACCACGCTACATTGTAAGCATAATCAGTTATAAAAGTTACAGAACACTTAATAAACGGCACAACTTGAGGTATCATTCATGTCTGTACCAAATATAAAATTCTTATTGTTAGTAGTTTGTTCAAATCACATGTGAGAAATAGCATTAGCGATGCTTGTCCTAAACGCAAATAGTTTCTGCTGATAAATGGATTCATTATCTTTTGAAGCATTCCGTCTTACATCAAAGTAAATCCTCGCGGGTAAACCGTATGGACGGCGGCTCTTTATTAACGCTGTAAATAACAGTGATTTCTCCTCTGTTGCTGACATTCAGTGCAGACACAATAATACCGCGTTATGTGCACAGTTTGCTCTTGCATGTAAAATTTGTTGTTTCAATTGCTTTTGCGGCGCAACAGAAACAGCTGTGACACATTTCCCGGTGTTTTGAGGGAGAGGTCCAGACCCCCTGCAGTTTCTGTGTCCTTCCCTTGACTGTCTGTGACCTGACACACACACACACACACACACACACACACACACACACACACACAGTCTGCCTTTTGGCCAACAACAATCGCAGGAAACCAAGTCAGGTCGGCCCCTCAGAGTTTAGTAACAACAACACCACCGCATACAGTATGGCTAAGTGATATAGCTAAAAGAAAATTATCAATATTTTGATGATATTCAATATGTATCTTTGCATTTCTGTTGCTCAAACAGTACTTGTGTCATGCAACACCAGGACATAAGTTCAATGCATAAGAATGCAATGCAAAAGCATCCACCAAATGCATAAATGTAAATGTATTTTCTTGATTAAAAAGAAAAATGTTCAATGTAAGAACTAAAGTACATCAAAAATCTAGTTCCAAAAATATGTTCTTCTTCAAAGTTCCAAAAAAAAAGTACTAAATCAAATTCATACTCCTATTTAAATTCAAATTCTTATTTGTCACATACATAACCACACATAATATTATCACAAAAATTAAAAAAAGAAAAGGGTATAAACCAGATAGACAAATTTACAAAGTACAATATATTGTATACACATAAATATTAATCATAATCGTCATTGTGAATATAATGCATTACCCAGTCATAATACATAATGCACATCTATTTTGCTGCTGGAGGAGGTGTTTGAACGCTTTGTACTGAATGCGATGTTCTCTCACGATATAGATATACGTTACTGTGACAATCGGGCGTCGTGCGCGCTCTGGGGCTCGGCGAGTGGGAGCGTGTGGGATCGGACTGTATAATTACATATAACTGTGACGGTGATGCTTTTGTGCGAGTGTGTGTGTGAGATTAAGAGCAACGTTGGGAGAGTATGTGGGAGGGATGGATCCCACTCCTGCCTGTACATAAACCTCCTCTCGCTCTTTCTTCTCTCTGTTCTCCTCCTCTGGCTGCTGACACCTCCATAATTAACCTCGGCGTTTGGCGCAGGGTGCGGGGGAGGCATCGGAAGCACGCATCTCTCCCCTATCTGACCCATCCATCTGCTGAAAATAGCCCCGCCATCAAGAGCAGAGCTCAGGGCTGAGATGGACTCCGGCGGACCGCACACCTACATGAGAATCTGCTCGGCCTGGAAGGATGAGTCCCAAAAGTCTACTTCATACTGACCTCTCTGAAAGAACAGGTTTAGTTACTGTAATTTTCAGATGGCAATCCCTACAGGTGTCTTGTGCTTAAACAGGCAGATTTGAGAATAAAGTCTGATCTACTTTGCAGATTATTATCAATAAGAACCCACTTAAATCTGAAAAAAAATAAAAATAAAATTCAACAGACATGGTGGACTGAGCGTAAATAAAATAAATAATCAAATCAATAATGGAATGGAGTTTTGGGTTTGAATTTGAATTTAAATCCTGAAAAACATGCATATACATTTTGAGAGAAATAAAAGGTGAGCTATAATTAATCATACTTTTTTTTTTTTTAATCCTAAAAACAAAACACTCATGGTAAAAAAAAAAAAAAGTAAAAAAAATAAAATAAAATGAAAAAAATAAAAATAAAATAAGGAGTTTAAATTTAAAGTTTCGTGTTTAAAATTTTGAATTTAAATATAGAATTTAAAACTTTTGCAGAAAGAACTTTATGGTGCAAACTGTCTAACAGCTAATGCTAAAACGAATGTATAAAAACCAACCACACAAATGGAAAGAAAAAAAAATCAACATAATCTACAAAAACTCTAACGATTAGTCACCTATCATGATTCATCACTACTATACGACTGCAAACCACAAGTTTTGAATGCAAAAACCACATGAAATGCAAAAAAAAAAAAAAAAAAAAAAATTGTAAACATCTAATCACAAGCGTTTTGTGACTAATTAGTCAACCTTCATGATTCACCTCTACTCTGTGGTTGGATGGCTGATCTAAATCTCAAGTTTTGAATAGAAAATTAACCCAACCCATCCTAAAACACTTGATTACACATCAATATCTAACACCTGTGTAAAACAGCCCAAAAAGCCCAAACAAATGTGTAAGTGAGCTGAATTTAAATATAGAAAATGGGTGTAGCTGAATTTGAAATTTGAGTTTAAATTTAAAATTCAAAATTTAGATTTTTATCATGCAAAGTGTCTAACAGCCAAAGCTCAGCACTAATGTTAATCATAGAAAAACTCAATAATCAACTAGTCAGTTGTGCACGATTAGTCAAGTATCATTATTAATTCATGTCTACTCTATGACTGATGTCCAAAACCACTGACCACTTATAAATTGAAAATTAACCCTTGAGATCTTAAACCACATGAAATGTAAATAAACATCTATAACCATTGTCAAAAACACATTCATGACCTAAAAAACAGCCCAAAAAAGCTAATAAATAAATAAAAAGTGTAAGTAGGCTGATTTTAAATGTAAAGAATGGGCAGTTGAATCTGAATTTGGAGTTTAAATTTGAAACTTAATTAAAGATCTAACAGCTAAAACTTAGAATGATAAATAAAGCACTAATGCGAATCAAAGAAAAACAAGAAAATAAATCTACATAATCTGCAAAAAACAACCAACAAGCCATTTGTGGACAATTAGTTAACCTTCATGATTCACGTCTACTCTATTGTTGGATGGCTGACCTAAACCTCAAGTTTTGAATAGAAAATTAACCCTTGACATCCTAAACTACACGAAATGTAAATAAATTTTAATCACCAGTGTCAAAATAAACACACACACAGCAAAAAAACAAAAAACAAAAACAACAACAACAACAACAACGTACATGCGCTGAATTAAAATTTTAAAAAATGGTGGTTAAATTTGAATTTTAAGTTTGAATTTAAAATTTAAAGATGCAACTTTTCCGGGAAGCTTTTTCATGCAAAGTGTCTAACAGCCAAAGCTCAGAATGATAAATAAAGCACTAATGTTAAACCTAGAAAAACAGGAACATCTCTACATAACCTACAAAAACTCAATAATCAACTAGTCAGTTGTGGACGATTAGTCAACTATCATGACTCATCTCTACTCTATGACTGATGTCCAAAACCACAAGTTTTGAATTCAAAATGAACCCTTGACATCCTAAACTACATGAAATGCAAATAAATAACTATTACCGGTGTCAAAATAAAAATTCATGACCTGTGGAGAAATAAAAAAAAAAGTGCATGTGCGCTGAATTTAAATTTAAAGAATGTACAGTTGAATTTAAATTTTGAGTTTAAATTTCAAATTGAATTCAAAGATGCAAGTTTTCCAAGAACATTTTTATCATGCAAAGTGTCTAACAGCAAAAGCTCAGCACAATTAATCAACTATCTATGATTTATTTCTACTATGATTGGACTAATGTGCAACACCACAAGCTTTGAACTAAACATTAACCCTTGACATCCTAAACTACATCCAATTTGAATAAATATCTACCATTCACGACCTGCAGCTTACGGAGTTTTCTTTCTGTGACCTGTGCCTCTCAAATACGCCACTCAATCCCTGCGCGTCCCGAAAAGCCTCTGAACACAGAGTAACGGTGGCAGATGGCTCTCCTGCTAATGATCAGGTAAATGTTGTGTTGTGTGTTGAAAACAGCAGTCTGAATGCAACGCTAATGTGTGTCAGGACCCTGAATCCTCCATTAGTGCGGTAAAAGCGGGTCGGATCTCCTCCGTTCCGCCTCTCGCAGGGCTTCGGGGACGTGAGGGGCCTTCAGGTTTTTCTTTTCCACCTGAGGTCCTGGCTGCCTAATTGAATTAATCATTTGCTAAATGAGGCCCGGGCTGCTGTAACCCTGTGCTATCAGTGTATAAAGGGCTGAACCCATCCATACACACACACACATACACACACACACACACACACACACAACCTCCCAGACCACAGCTGGAGAGAGATAGAGGCGAGCTATAATTAGTGAGCACATTACACAGAGAAAGAGACCAGGAGAGAGACAGAACCAGAGAATTGTGCTGAAAAGATAATGTGTGCACAAAGCGAATGCAAATGAGCTGCACGTGTTTACAACCTAATCCAGCCTGAGACTTACATGATAAACTTCAGATCTCGTCTGCATCTTCACATTTATTGCTTCCATTAGAGGCAGGACTGCATTATGATGTTTTAACATGAAAGCAATGAAAAAACTGAATACATTAATTTGTTGGATTAGACTATTTGGGCCTTTTTCATTTTATTTCATTAAAAGTAAAACAAATAATTATGAGATAGAGCTCAAAAATACTTCGCGAGAGTAAAAAGTCTGCGACTGTATTTTTCACAATCATGAGATATAAAGTTACATGTTATGACATATAAGTCACAAAAAAATAAATGCATTTATAAATGTATATTTTCCCGACTGAGGTGAAAACAGGCTTCCTTAAAAAAATAAAAACTAAATAAAAAAATCAGACATTAACATGTAATTTTTGTTTAATATTATACACAAGCTTTTTTTTTTTACTTTTTAAATGTTTAAAAATATATATTTTTAAAATAAGTCTCTTCTGCTCACCAAGGCTGCATATATTTGATCAAAAATACAGTAAAAAACAGTAATAATATGAAATAATTTCACAATTTTAAATATCCATGTGTGTGTATACAATTTTCCCCCCCCATTTTTTCAGGATTTTTGAATAATAGAAAGATCAAAAGCATTTACTTGAAATATAAATCTTTTTTAACATCATAAATGTCTTCACTTTCACATTAAAGTGTCCTTGTTGAATAAAAAAGGCTAAAGCAGTGGACATTTCCATGCACCTGAGGTAACTAACCATGGCAAACACGCAAGGATGAAATCCTCTAATATGCCATTAACACGAATGAATAAAAATGGTTCAGCAGGTAGGATTACACACCAATATTACTGCTCCAGCAATCAGTTAAATTACTCAGCGTCAGGATTCAGATCATGAATAAAACTCAGTCCAGTCACATCATCGGCTAAAAAAGACGCCCAGTAATCCCAGTACAGCCTGTATATATGCAGGAGCCTGTGTACAGAGACACCATGTCCTCTCTACTCCATTTAACACATTCACCATGTTTACATTCATTACGCAGAGTTCCGGAAGTTCCCCTAAAATCAACACAAAAATGTACAAATCTGTTTGAAGATTTCTGGTCTTGGATAAAATAAACATTGATTTCTCTGCTATTTTCGTGCAATGAAACAAAGAATGACTGAACAAAAACGCCCAAACGCTGACAGAAATTACAGACCTGTGTCAACTTGCATATTCTGTTCTGCATCTATGTTCAGAAGCACATTCAGGACAGCAAAAACAACATGAAATTTAAACAAACCATATTTTACCTTCTTAATGTCTCTTATGATATTGCACACAATGTATTTGATTTAATGCAACTGAATGTAACGAAATGCAATTTTTTTTGCATCAATACACTACCATCCTCAAGATTTTAAATTATTTTTTAAAGAAGTCCCTTCTGCTCACCAAACCTGCATTTATTTGATCCAAAGTACAGCAAAAACTGTACAATTCTGAAATATTTTTACTATTTAAAAGAACTGTTTTCTATTTGAATATATTTAAAAAAAAAAAAAAAAATTCTATAATCAAAGCTAAATTTTCAGCACCATTACTCCAGTCTTCAGTGTCACATGTTCCTTCAGAAACCATATGCTGATTTGCTGTTCAAGAAACATTTATGATTATTATTATTTTCAATATTTAAAACAGGAAAGTATTTTTTTCAGGCTTCTTTTATGAATAGAAAGATCTAAAGATCAGCATTTATCTGAAATTTTAGGGAAAGAAATGACAGAAATTCATACTTTTATTTAGCAAGGATGCTTTAAATTAGAAATAAGGAAATTCATAATGTTACAAAAGATTTCTACTGCATGCTGTTCTTCTGAAATTTCTACTCTTTAAAGAAATCTACTACTAATAATAATAAAAAAATAAATACAAATTTTGAGCAGGAAATCAGAATATTAGAATGATTTCTGAAGGATCATGTGACTGGAGTAATGATGCTAAAAATTCCGCTTTGAAATCACAGGAATAAACTACATTGTAAAATATATTTGAATAGAAAACAGTTATTTTAAAGAGTAAAAATAGTTCAAAATGGTACTGTTTTCGCTGTATTTTGGATCAAATAAATTTAAGCAGAAGAGACTTCTTTGGATCTAAATGCAATAAAAAAAATTGCATGCAATAAAATGTTACTTTGCCCATTTAAATATAACATTTTTCTTTGCATGTAAATGCATGTAATGCATGTAATGCATTGTTATTGCGTCTAGATGCAATATGCAATAACTTTTTTGCATCTAAATGCAATAAAATGTTTCCATTTATCTAAATGCAATAACAACTTTTATGCATCATTTGCATCAAATGCATCATTTTTTTATCTTCTGATGTAAAGAATATTAACAATATAACCAATAACATCTTGTCAAGGTAAAACACTTGTCCTGTATACACGTAAAAGTTTGTCACATAGGTTAAACGAGTTGCAAGTGCATTAAAACATCTAAGAGATGCAACTATTAACACAATGGGTAAGTGTTGCAAAAAACCAAAGCCATATGGCAAAATCACGCCTACGACAGTTAAAACCACGTTTCGTTCTCTCGTTTGATGCTCCACCAAAACACATTAACGGCAGCTGGCGTAGCATGTTTTATAAAAGACCAGCGAGTGTGTTTGAGCCATCAGTGTCAGAGAGAATTAGAGCGGGCGAACGGCACTCGCGGCGAGACAGTGTTAACTCCCTGCTGAAGCGGGGGAAGACGGATGAAGAGACAGAGGGGGAGATGAAGTCTCTCACACCTCCAGTGTGGTGGCTGTCCGCAGGTGCTCCTCTGCCAGAACTACAGGTGCAGGACTGAGTCACGCAGAGGAATGACAGGAGGAAGCGGACCACTTGTAGGAAAATGAATGGAAGAAACTGCATACAACAGACTTGAGCTAGACTGTAGGCATGACATGTCATTTAAGTCATCACTTGGCTCCTAAATCAGTGGAAACGCATTTCGGGCCTAGTACAAAATAAAAGCCTGGGACTCAATTTTTGCTTCGACCCCTGATGAGGTGCAGCTGGATGCTTTACCAAACAGAACAGCTGAGGAAAAGCCTCTTACGCTCATATACCTAATAAGGAAAAGCTTCAAAAGTCCAATCCTTTAATGCGTCTCCTCAGACCGCAATACAAACCCCGCCATAGCGGAAAAAAAGCAAAAAGACTGGCTTTATCGGCGTTAAGCCGGCCGCTTTGCGCACAGCCATCTTCAGGAGAGATTATGACCATTTATGTAAAATCCTCATTCGTGTCAGCCATCAGGCTCTACCGAGCGCTCCCAGGTTTTGCGTTCTGCAGAGAGCGAGACAAGACAAGCCCTCTTTTACGCACATAAGCATGCCTTTGCGTTATCACACACGTAAGCTGGACTCTGGCCAATGAGGCGCAACTTAGAAAAGAACAATTGCAGGTCCAAAAAAGGTATGTGCACATTTAGTCACTGATGAAGCCCATGTACAGTATTTCTCTTGCACACTTTACAGTAGGAGTGGCGGCCATTTCACGCTCCAAATTCAATGCCAGCTCGAAATGAGATTTATAAAAAAAACAACACGGCATGCTAAACTGAGTGTGAAGGGTATGTCCTAATTGGGCGCAGTGTATGCGCTTTTCAGCCAAACGCATAAAGCAAAGTGCCAAACGGGAGGAGGACTGGCACAACTTGACAGATGACTAAATGCACCAGGGCCGTTATTAAAGTTTCACTGATAAAACACAACACTTGTAAGCGATCAAATATTAAATCCATTCCCATCTATTCTGCAGCGCCGCTGGAGACACAACGCATCACTTCCTGGTAATGTGCTTCCTCTAGTGTTCTGGATTCAAAATGCATGAACAAATTGACACCGTTTACACATTTCTAGTATAATTATGCATGACTGGATGGTATTATAAGAAAAATGTTTCATCAAAAAGTATTCCGTTCCGCTTCTAAAACAACTTTTCTGTTCTGATGACATCACCAATCCCTCTCTTTACAGCCCCGCCCCCTCCAGCCACCTGCCATTTAAACCAGTTGTTCAAATCCAGGTTTTTTCAGATTTAAATGAATTCTTGCTACACTTGAATGTGATTGTACATTGTAAATGAACACAGTCGCCATCCACCATGTGCAGAAGCTCTGCAAACTCGGCAACAAGTTTTTTTGCAGGCCGACTCTGATACTGAGCAGACCGCGATAAATATGCATGTTTAACTTTTCAACAGCCTGGCGGAGTGAAAATGTGTCAAGCATGTATAAATCTACAATCGGGGCTGTGATCGGGACACTTAAAAATGCATGAGTCTTTTTTATGTTCTACTGTCTGCTGCTGCACTTCTACAGCGTCCCGGAGAGAGAGAGAGAGAAAGAGAGAGAGAGAGAGAAAGCGGACACAAGAGCCTCTTTATAAGCCCAACATGATTCACTAGATAACAAAAAACTGATATGAAGTGCTATATTTCAGGAGAGTATGAAGAAAAACATTGTGGCTCTGTTCCAAAACCTAGTGAGCTGCCTACTTAGGCAGCAATTTAAGACATCAGATACGCTTTATACGAGAAGGCTGTTCCAAGGTGGCAGAATGATTATTATGCAGATTATGCTGCCTTATAAGAGCACTTTTTTGGCGCAGAACTACGTTTTGTGACAAGCTCAGTGAAAAAGATGACGAGGATGAAGTGAAAGAAATAATGATGATAAATATGCTTAAAAATAGTTATATCACAAAAGAAAAAACATGTAATTCAAAATATATAATAAAAATACAAATATATACTATTCTACCCAACATTTATTGATGCTTTATGTTTTTGTGTCTTTGATTATCATGGAAATGAATAAAAATCACAATTTCTGGATGATATTTACATTTTTGTCTATATGAGTAGCATAGAAATCAACTAAAATCACACTGAAATCAATTATGAATTGAGTTTCCTGTGCACTTCATGTGAGGAATGGTATTTATATACTATTGATATTACAAAAAAATAAATAATAAATGTATTTTGTATTTAAAATTTATTTTATAAATGTATTTTATATTTTGCTTATATTTCTTCATAAAATATATATATATATATATATATGTGTGTGTGTGTGTGTGTGTGTGTGTGTGTATGTATGTATGTATGTATGTATGTGTATATATATATATATATATATATATATATATATATATATATACATAAAAATTTCGCAGTTGATTTCAATGAGATTTTAGTTGCTTAACATGCTGGGTAAAACACTATCTATTTTTATTCAAGTCAATTCGATACAAATATACAAAATTCAAATATATATATATATATATATTTGAATTTTTCTATATTTTAAATGAAATTAATTAAAATCACACTGAAATCAATTGTGAAGAAAGCCCCCCAAAAAATAAAAATAAAATAAATATATAAAATAAAAAGATATATTTTTCCCAAAATTTCTGAATGATATATACATTTTTGCATATTTGAGTAGCATTGAAATCAACTAAAATCACACTAAAATTAATTAGGAATTGAGTTTCCTGTGCACTACATGTGAGGAATGGTATTTATATACTATATTCATATCACAAAAAAAATTATATATAATTATTATTACTATACTCCATGATTGATTTCAGTGTGATTTTAGTTGATTAGCCAGTCAATTCAAATCAATTCAAAACAAATATAAAAAATTAAATATATACTATTTTACCCAATATCTATGGGTGCTATATATACACACAAAATGTTATTTTATAAAAATGATATTAAAAAAATATATTAAATATATACATATAAATCATAATTAGGTGTCATTAGTTAGGATGCTTCCTATGTAGACAGTAAACCCCAAGGCAGCTCACTAGATTTTGGAACAGTGCCTGTTTTTGTCTTTGCCAACTTCAAAGCTTCCATTTTTAGATGCTTTGCTTAAAAAAGCCAAACTTTTATCTGAGATGCTTCACATTTTAAGCCACGCTGGCTTGTGTTTGTTTGTTTGTTTTTACTGATTGTTTGGTTGGGTTTCATTGGACTTATTGGCATCTTATCTGAATTGGAGATGGATATAGATCGCTCCTATGAAAGAGAGGACACCTTAGATCATTTCTTCAGAGACTAGCCTATAATTGTGAGCGGAGGATTGATCTGCTCGGAGGAGGATTGACCTTAAGACTCTGACGGAGCAGTGACCCTCCTCCGCAGACAGGTGGAAAACGGAGGAGGGGGAGGTCAAATTAGGACTCTCTGAAGAAGAGATGAACAGGCAATTTTTACAAGTGACCGCATGAGAGTTTCAGCATAAAACCAGTGTTGTCGATACGACTCGGTCTTTACATTGATCTAAAAAGAATGACATAATCAATGCATCCAGAAAAACAAGATCTAGATGTTTTCAACAGGTCTAGGACACATTAGGAGAACAATTGCACAAGCAAACTTATCAATGCAAGTAGGAGAGCTTTATTTTAAATGGATGCAGCAAAACCACTCCACAGTTTCGAATTGACCTTTAATATGGCAAAGCATGCCGTTTATGACCCTGACGTGTGGGAATCGGTCTCTCTATCGCAGATGAAGTCTAATTCATTATTATACAGCCATGCATCGCTCTGTTCCTGTTATATTAATTGGTCAAATGGCAATTAAACAAGTGATTGCCCAAGGGTTTCATGTCCAAGAGGAAAACACAGTTGAGTCCTGCTAAGAAATCAATAGCAAGCCAAACAACAATACAAAGATATGACATTTTCCACATTCAATTTCACAACATTCATCTGTTGTTCTCATGATAGTAAACGAAATGTCCTTTCACAGGACATCCTAGCACGACTTGTGTTATTATTTTCTGTTATTTAGGTGGGTGGGTGTTGATTTGCACAACAAATGGGCTTTGCATTGTTCAGTAACGCATACAAACAAACCATCTGACATGTTTCACCGCTCCATATGGTGGAGAAATGCACGCAGTGCTGTACACGAACGCGCAGGGTTGAATTAAACCACATATTTACCTGTATGAGATCTGCTTCCTGAACGCCAGACCTTTGAGTTTCTCTTCCAGCGAGTCTTCCATGTCGGCGAAGCTGCTCAGACTGTCGCTGCCGCCCATCGCCGCGTCTCTCCCGCAGCCGCGTGTCTGGTCGTCCGCTGATTCCCCACCGGCGGCTCCTCTGCTGCTGCGCTCCGCCTGAGACGCGCGTATGTCGGCCAGGGGGTCCATCATGCTCCGGTAGGCACTGAGTGGACCCCCTTCTCTCCTCCGGTGCTTAGAAGTCCTCCCAAATGTGTCCTTCGTTGTCCCTCATGGGATGAATAATATCTATCTATCTATCTATCTATCTATCTATTGATTCGCAAATCACTCACGGTAACGCGCACGCAAGGTCCGCGGAACTACAACAACAGCTGCATCCATCCGCGAGGACATTCTGGGATTTGCCTCCTCATCCTTCAGCATCGGGCAATAAAAGTAGGGCAGAGGGTCTCCGACTGGACACGCTTTCGCGCACACGCGCGTGTAAATGCGTGGTGATCTCTGACGTGTCCGCCGTGACCGTGATAGAAGAGTCTCCGCTGAGAGAAACGCGACGCAGAAGAAGAAGCCGCTGTGTTTACGCGAGCGTTTAGACCGGAGCTGATTGTGATTACAAGCCCTTTGTTCGGCCAGGAACCTCCTGAGACACAGGGGGAAATAAATAAATGTAAATAAATAAATAAAACGCTTTTTGAATAATAAATCTAGATTGTTTAGATTTATGGCGCTTGTAGTTTTTCATTTTAAAACTACAATATTATAATTAGTCGATGTACGAATCATTAATATTAACATGTTGGTCACGCCCTCTGTCTTTGGTTACACAGAAAAGCTATTATTATAATATTATGGCATTAATCGTATATTAATGTTATTCAGTCATGTTTGATTTGACAGAAAAGCGAATGTTAATATGTTATAATATTATTATTACATTAAATCATATGTTAAAATGATCATATTGGCCATACCCCCAAACATTTCATCTAACGGAAGAGACCAGAATGTGCTCTGTAATTTATTTATTTTTCTGACGAAATAAATTATATATATATATATATATATATATATATAAATTTTTTTTTTTTAATTATTATTTTTTTTTACATAATGTCTGTATGTCCAAATTTGATGATTTTCTTCATGGTTTTAATAACTGAATTAAGATATTTAGGGGAAAAAAATACAAAAATGTGTTAAAACTATGACAAACTTTTAAATGTGTTTTAATAGTTTTTTTTTTTTTTTATTTCATTTTAACGTCTTTATAATATAATATAACATTTATATTTAAATTATTTGAATTGACAGGTTTTTTTTGTAATATTTTTTTCTGTTAACTGATATGTTTATTCTAATTCTGATTCTAAAAAAAAAATATTTTATTTAGATTTTTTTTCCCATAGTCATGAGCTCAATTTGTATTTTATAAAACGACATAAATTAATGAATTAATTAATTATGCACAATTAATGTGCATTCTGATTTATAATTATTTTTTTTAATACAATTGTCAGATACTGCCATGTTCAGTTAAGATTATTTAAAATTATAAAAAAATATATATATTAAAATGTCACATTAAGTCTGTTATCAAACTAGAACAAATGCATTTACCAAAAATACCCTAGAAATACTGCCATAATTGAAGAATCGTCTCCATATGTGCACAACAGCACATTTCCGCAAGGGTTCACGTGTAATTTTTCCAAGAAGTCATGAGAGACATGCATTTTTCTTCTAATACAATTTGGCTAATGCGATTTAATGTATGAAGTGCATCATCCGAGCTCTCTGATGTGGAAAGAGCACCTTTCTTCAGCATAAAACCCCCAGAGAGACAGGAAAATTATAATGCAGATGCAGTTGTAATGAAAACAATTAATAGTCAAGCAACTAGAGTTAGCTGTGTGATGACATAAAAACATCACTCAACATCCTAGTACGACAACAAATATAAATCAGGCTAATATAATATTTTAATATAAAGGAAGCTAACGGATAAACAGGAAAATGACAACTCAGACAGAATGAATTATAATGCTTTTACTAAGGAAAATATTTATTTGCTCGCAGAAAAAAAGCATGAACAAGGCAGAGTGATTTCAGGAAGATCATTTTAAGAGCCTGAAATTGCATTGCGATGCAATGAAAGTGTAATGTAATTAAGACGTTATGCCAAATACACAAGAACGGGTGTCGCATCTGAATGCGTCGCATCAGGACAAAACCATCTCCTTCAAAATGCACTTGTTTCCAGGATAAAATGATGGCAGGCATGCTCAAAATAATAAATAACAGATCAATTCTACAGGGACGCAGTGCAAGCGAGTCCACAGCACGCCTGAATGCAGATCGCTCAGGACTCAGGTCGTCACAACCGTTCATATCAGAGCAAGAGAACGCCAGACTTGTCAGCGAGCGCCTTTTACTCCCAGAAGAGCTCAGACGGGGGCTGGATGGTGGCCAGATGAGGACAAAAAGGGCCATCTGTCCTTAATAAAGAGGGCAACGTCAGGGATAGAGGAGAGCGTCCGTCCTTTTCATGTCAAGTCCATATTTTCCCTCTTTTATTGCCCTCCATGACAAACATCTCCATTGATATCACTCACATTCATTCATATCTCTCCCAACACACTCACAACAGAGGATACGGCAAATATTTACATATTCAGACAAACGCTTTGGAAAAATCTTTGGAACTGCATTTTGATTGACATTATCATCGTCATGTGAATTTGAAAACAGATGCAGATTCAATATATTACTACACAAATGCTCAGTAGCACGGGGCAAATAGGCGAAAAACAAGAAAAGAATGACTATTAAAACAAAATTCAAAGCATATAAAAAGGAAAATAGTGTACGTGAGTATCAAAATTCGATATACTGCTGGAATGGAATAAAAATACATTTTTGAGTTTTTGTGTTTATTTAAAAAAAAAGGACATCTAAGTAAAACAATACTATAAATACGAAGCCTATCGCCCCCGCCGCTGCAGGGGAGAGGAGGAAGAAGGCATCTCAGGACGTCTCGTTGACCGTCCTCTCCAGCTGTATGACTTTAGCCGTCTCGTTTGACCACTTTTCTGACCTGCGAAAACAAAAAATTGTTTAGTATCCACGAGTTGTAAAGGATTGAATGGAAAGCAGCCGCAGATGGGAGGTCATTACCTGTGCGAGTGCAGGTCTATGAGAATGGCCTTCTGCGCTCGTGTTTCATTGGTGTTTAGTATGAGTGGGAGGGGCTCTGCCTCGCTTAGCTCCGCCTGTTCCTGTTTGTGCTGCTGTTCTAAACGCCAAGCTGCCATTACGTCGGCCTGACGGTCCCATTCAGGATATTCCCCGCCCAGCCCGACGGGATGATGACCCTCGTCCAGACCCCCGTGCTCCGGAATGGACAACAGGTTCCGGGACTTCACTGTGGAAATGTAAAAAAAACAGTCATACTGAGGCTTTTTCTTACTGCCTTTTTTAATTATATGCAAATGGTCAAGTGTTATATCAGGTATAAACACGGTCTAATATAAT
Source organism: Cirrhinus molitorella (assembly GCA_033026305.1). Taxonomy (NCBI): domain Eukaryota; kingdom Metazoa; phylum Chordata; class Actinopteri; order Cypriniformes; family Cyprinidae; genus Cirrhinus; species Cirrhinus molitorella. The sequence continues at coordinate 34,822,131 of CM065128.1, forward strand.
TTATTTAAAATACAAAAGTTATTTTAAAATATAAACGATACTTGAAAATGATTTCCTTTTATTGATTGATTTTTGATTAATTTTCTTTATATAATTTTAAAAATGAAAAAATATATAATTTATATATATATATATATATATATATAATACTTAATATATTTATTATTTGTATTTTATTAAATGACATAATATTACATAAATTATTCCATATTATTCTATATACATTAGATAATTCACACAAACTCATTATATATATATATATATATATATATATATATATATAAATGCATATATTTTTTTTAAATATTTTAAATATTTAAAACATTTAAAAACTAAAATTATAAAATACATAAAATATATATTTTATACAAACATGCATATATACACAAGTAATGTAAATAAGTTATATTATATTTATATTATATCATATATACATACAATTATTTGGATTTTCATAATGTAATTGTACAAGAATATGATTTATTTATTTATATATAAAACTATAAAATATATATAAAATATTGCAAATACAAAAAGAAAACAAATATTTTATATGTACACATATACATAATTAAAATAAAATATATAGATTTGTACAATATATAAAAATATTTGTGTGTATATATACATTATGTAATAAATAAATATATTTAAAGTACATATTTTACTTGCAATATTTATAAGCAGTGCTGACATTATCGGTTCCTTTGCATTTTTTTGTAGAGATTTATTTTATGTTGGTTGAAATTTAAAAATTACATACATTTTAAATACTTTTTATATATGTATTTTTTTTTTAATAATATAATTTTACTATATGTATTTATTTAGATATTAATATTTATTTATAATTTTTTTTAAATAATTTGTTATACTTTTTAAAATATATTTTAAATTTGTAAGAATTGAATGATGAATTATCCTGAAAGGCCTGCAGATTCTGAAAATGAACACTCATTACACTGACGGCTTTTTTTATTGCTGTTAATAGCAGATGTCTCGACTGAGCATTTGTGATTGTATCACCTGAGATAGATATTAATATCAGGTGGAAAGTGCTGAAATCCAAAGAGAGCAGCTCTTTTATTAGTACAGTAGCATTTTGTTGAAGCGGTGCATTAACTGAATGACGCGCGTGGGAGAAACGTGATTTGGGGAGATCAGAGATCAGCGATGATTAAGCGATCGCTCTGCTTTTAAAGGCATGATAATTACTGGCCCACTCCAGCACTGATAATGACTCTCAGCGGCTCAAAAGTGGGGCGCACACGACTAATATATATCCAAATCCAGCCATTCCTCTGTTCATTAGTCAACAAGAGACAGGGAATAATGAGCAAATTACAGGAAGGACTGCGGTGTGTGTATTAGGCTCAGATCGATATGAAAACGTTATTAATACTAACGTGCATTAATACTAAATCCATACTTGAGTCAACAAATAAACAGCCCCAGATAACAAATGATATTTTAATATTAAGACAGAATTCAAAAGAATTAATAACAAAAGAAAAATAACAAAATACAAAAATAACAAAAATAACATTACAACCAATAAAAATAATTTACCATTATATATTATACCAATATATATTATATATATTTCTAAATGTATCTTATGTTTGTGTTTGTGTTATATAATATATATATTATAATTACATAATTATTATAATAATTAATAATAATGTATTATTTATTCATTATATTTACTAATACATTTTAATACAATTATATATATATATATATATATATATATATATATATATATATACAAATAATCAATAATAATTATTGCACTTATATATATATATATGTATATATATATATATTATACATATATATATATATATATTATACATGTATAAATAATTAAGTGTAACTTGAGTTATGTATATAAAGTATAACAATTATTCTGAAAAATAATGATAATAAATAAATACATAAATGAATGAACAAGGAACAGATACCATCAGCGCGGCTTATGATTATTGCAAGTAAAATATGTATTTTAAATATCTAATATAAAACAAATAACTATTATCTTAAAATACATATTTCAAATGAATATCTTGTGATACATGCAGATACCGTCAGCGCTACTTATAAATATTGTAAAGTAATCTAAAATATATATCAAAATAACAATTTACTGAAGTATTTGCTAACGTATTTTAATAAATGTGTATAATTAGTAATAATAATTTATATTAATTTATATTATATGTTATAATAATTAATATTTTATTTTTTCTTGTTATCAGTTTATGACATACAATATATATTTTCAAATACTTAATTGTTTTAATTTATAATAATTTATTCAATTATTATTTCTTTTTTTTAATAATTGATTTTTTTTTATTTATCTTTATTTTTAAAATGCATTTCATTTTTGATATATACAAGTACAATGTACAATTATCAAATATATATCTAATTAAATATGTCATATATAAAATACTTTATTATATTATTTTAATTTATAATAATTTATTATATTGCTAAAATATTTATTTATTATTATTATTATTATTAGTTATTTTATAAATTAAAAAAAAAAAAAAGATTGAGAAAAATCGCCTTTAAAATTGTCCAAATGAAGTTCTTAGCAATGCATATTAATAATCAAAAATTAAGTTTTGATATATTTACGGTTGGAAATGCACAAATATCTTCATGGAACATGATCTTTACTTAATATCATAATGATTTTTGGCATAAAAGAAAAATCAATAATTATGACTCATACAATGTATTTTTGTCTATTTTTGTTGACTGTTTTTGGTCCAAGGTCACATATACCATATATGTATAATGTTTTATTTATAGTTTTTTAGCTTTTATCCCAGCTTTATATGAAGAAACTTCATTATAACTTTATTAATAGCGTGTAAAAGCTGTAAACAAATGATCATGAAGTGATGAAGAGTAAAGCTGCGTGTCTCAGTATATTTTTTACCTGTAGTGGCGTACGAGTCTTGTATGGAGATCTCTCTGCTCAGGTCTGTTTTAGTGATGGAGGAACAGGGACTCAAACCTTGGTAGAAACTCCCCAAAAACACCGAAAAACACAGAACCACCACCTGCACAGAACAAAAGCAGCACATATAGAGCAGTGCTTCAGTTAGTGTTTGCAGTAGTCTTCTTCTCGCTCCTTCATACACATACACACACGAGCAGATATGCTAAATGCTGACACAGGAAGTTCTCACCATGAGGCATGTGGAGGTCTGGGTGCCTGTCACCCGGCAGGACCGCGGGACCTTTCCTGCCACCGCTGCCTGCAGCGAGTGCAGCTGCTGCAGCAGAGACCTGGCACACACGCATTTACACAATCAATACACTGCCGTTTGCATAGCATGTATCATTAATGACCCAAAATTCAACAGGCAACCGAAAGTGCGAGATCAAACTATGAGCTAATGATTTAATGAAAAACATGGAAAGGTTTGAGGGTCTTACTTATTGGTGCACTCCAGTGTTTCAACTTTCCTGCGTAGCTCATTGTTCTCGTTGGAGCATGTCTCCACCCTGTGGATGGAAAAGGATATTGCAATGTTTTATCTGGAGGGTTTGGTGCAGATACTGAAAATATTTCACTTACTGTAGCATGAAACTACAGTAAGATAAAAACTACATTATATACATAGATATTATTTTGAACTTTCTATTTAGTATTTTAAAAATGTACATTTTTTTTTATAGATATCACATACACATATATACACACATACACACACATATTCTATTTATATCACAGTTTTATTTCAAGGGTTTCATATAGGCACTGAAAATATTTCACTTCTTAATTAGTAAAAAACATATTTAATCAGAAAAAAGGATCACAATAAATATTTTTTAAATTTATATTTTAATCAAATCATATACTTTGAGATGATTATGTGTATTTATTTTTAAGCACTTTATAATATTTTATATATTATTAACTTTGTTTATAATTTAAATATCCATGAAAATATATAGGTATAATTATACTATATTATTATATATTTTAAGTATATATTATACCTTTTTAAAAATAAATAAAATAAATAAATAAATAAATAATAAATGCAGCTACTGAAAATATTTCACTTGTAAATGTATTTATCAGTACTTCAGTACTGATCAATCAGTACTTTATCAACTACAGCCCTTTTTACTCTCAGAATGTGATTAATATTGATGAGATGTGAATAAATAATATATAATCTAATGAGAATAAATTCTAATATGCATAGTTTTTTAAAATAAAATATCTATCTATCTATATAAATATGTGTATAATTAGAATATATAATTACATATTTATATATTTTATATATTAGAATTATAATGCCACATGCTGTTTTACTGCAGATACTGGTTTCATGCAGATACTGGGAATATTTAATTTACTGAAAAAAGCATATTTAATGACAAAAAAATTCTAATATATCAAAAATATTTAAAAGGCATATTTTAATTAAATTATATACACAGAAATGATTACTTTAAATAATTATTTTAAGCACTTTATAATATTTGATATTTTAAACACTATAAAAATATGTATAATTCTAATATATCATTATATATTTTAACTATATATTATAACTACAATGTCATATTTTATTCTACTGAAATTTCACTTTTAAATTTATCAGTAAACTAAATGTACTTTTTAACTTTCATAATGTGATTAATATTTAATGAAAATTTAATTAGATATACATTTATATTGAAGATTTTTTTCATTTTCAGTGCTTTTATATTTAATGTTAATAATTTAATTTAGATATATATTTTTAGATTTATATTTTGAAAATGTATACATGCATATATTTATATTCAAAAAACATTTTTCTTAAATATATACATGCATGTGTGTATATTTATACATGCAAAGTTTAATGCAGATACTAAAATATTAATATGATAATAGATTTGCAACCCATTTTACTTTCATGATGTGACTTATTTCTGAGTGAAAAGAATATTAATGGGAAAAAAAAGCATAAACAGAGCAAGACATTACACTTTAATGAAGATAAATATTTTTTTCTTTTGAATAATGTATTTTAACTTCTTGAGAGCAAAAAACAATCATTTGTAATTCATAAATGTTACATTTATATATGACAATTAAATCTCAGACTTACTTCTTCTCTAAAGCATCCATGTACTCTTTCTTTTTCCTGCGGCTCTCTTGTGCTGAAATCTGAAAATCAAGAGTATGTTTGACATTCAATTTAGTTCTTAGATCTTTTTTACAGTTTTACGAGGTTGAAGTCTAACACTGACCTTGTTCTTGATCTTTCTGCGAATCTTCTTCAGTGCTTTCTCCTCAGCTTTGGACAGGGGCAGTTTGGTGGGCACCGGATATCCTTCAGCGATGAGCGTGCGTTTCTCTTCCTCCGTCAGCAGCAGAGGACCAGAGCCCTGCAGTTTCTGTCAGATCACACAAAGCGAAAGGAGGTCACTTGACCAGCTTCTTTAATAAAATGCAACATGTTTTGTTAACAAACAAGACGTCTTTGTACTCACATGGGGTGCCGTCAGCAGAGGAGAGTTGGAGAGGGAAGATGGGGCTCTTGGCGCCACCTTGAGGACAGCAGGGCTCTGTGTGGGACTGGCAGGAGCACAGGGGTGAACGGGACTCTGACTGCCCTCCGAATCGCTGCCATGAGAGCTGGGAGGAGTGGGTGGCATCTGCAGAGACTCCAGACCTGACGAAAAACATCAGGGATTGGTTGTGATTGGTCTAATTGCAAATTTATTTTCTACATAGTTGTATCTCTTGTGTTATTCTGAATGTTTTTTCTACTCAAATAATAATAAAAGTAATAACTAAAATGACTGAATCACTAAAATTATTTTAAATTATTGTTTAGATTCAGTTAAATTATTTAATTTATTACAATGTAATTATTTTAAATTTAATTCAATATTCAGATCCATTCATTTATTTATTTATTTACATGAGTAGTAAGTGCTTTTCTTTTCAAATTAAAATATTAAAATAAACTATTAGATTATTTAATTATTGTTAACATTAAATGGTTTAAATTAAACACTAGTTAAATAACAGACATTAAATGTTGATTTTAGTTTAAAATAATGTCATTTTAATTGAAACTATTTTAAATAATTTACTGTTGATATTTGAGATGAAAAAGACTTTACACATGTACTGGAAAAAATAAATAAATTATTAAAATGTAATTTGTGAAAACTAAAACGAATTTATTTAACTGTATGTTTTTAATGTAAAATTTGTACTTGAAAAAATAAATAATTAAAATGAAATGATAAAAAAAACTTGAAAGTACAAAAGTAGTAAGTCTTTTTCTTCACAAATAGTCAAATAAATGATGTAAATAATTGTTTACATCCAATTGAATTACTTTATTTATTACAATGTAATTTTTTCAAATTTAATTTAATATTCATACCCATTTATTTAATTCAACCATTTGATTATTAAATTTTTCTTAAAAACAAATGGTTTAAATTAAATACTGAAATGGACATGAAATATTGATTTTAATTTAAAATAATAACATTTTAACAGAAATATTATAAGTTGAATTATAAAAAAAATGTATTGTAGTTATTTGAGATGAAATATACTTTACACATGTACTGGAAAAAATATTTATTTTTATTTATTAAAATAAATTATTGAAAACTAAAATGAATTTAACAGTATGTTTTTAATGTAAAAGATTTATTTTAGTTATTTGAGATGTAAACAACTTTACATGTGTACCTGAAAAAATAAATAAATCATTCAAATTAAATGACTGAAAACTAAAATGAATTTATTTTTGTTTAAAGTACAAATGTAAGTCTTTTTCTTCACAACAGATTAAATGATTCAATTATTGTTTACGTTCAATTAAATTATTTCATTTATTACAATGTACTTACAATATACTAAAATAGATTATTTAAATTAATATACATGAAAAATAAATCATTCAAATGAAATGACTGAAAATTAATTTATTATTATTTAAAGTACAAATGTCTAAAGTACATAAGTCTTTTTCTTCGGATATAACTAAAATAAATTATTTAAATAATTAAAATAAAACTTAACTTAAGTTATTTGAAACTAAATTTGATAATCCCCACTGTTTTTGGTAACTACAAATGTATAGCATTAAATCTAGCAAAAAAAAAAAAAAAAGAAGTTTATTTTTACTAGTTATTTTCTTCTCAAATAACTAAATTAAATTATTAAAATATTTTAAATAAATAAAATGTAAATAATAATAATAATAATAAAAAAATAAATTAATTGTGCAATAACCCAAAAATATCTGAGACAGTGTTTTACCTTTGGGTGAGAGGTTTAAGAACTGATCCACTTCATGTGGCTCCAGTTTAATCTGAGGACTGAAACTCTCACTGTCCTCCTTCACCTGCAAACATGAACACAAATCAGCACTTTAATAAAATCCCATTTACTGTTTGTGTGTGTTCACATGCTCATGCTGAGCGGTCTAACCTGTGCGACCTGAGGGAGGCTCAGTGAGGCGTCAGTCACAGGCTCAGCGGCGGGACCCTCAGGGGTCAGAGTGAGGGTCAGGGTGGGCAGCAGGACAGGAGACGGGTCACACAGCAGGGGCTCCATCTTCAGCCCTTTATCGTCCTGCTCCATGGGCCAGTCGTCATTGTCTGAATCACCTAAAAAAAATACACATCAAATTGAATTTAGACTTTTATTTTGACCTGTATTATCAAACTAGAAGCAGATTCTGTCCGAGTCTTACCGACGTCACTGCCAGGCTCTCCAGGCAGATGGGAGAGGGGCGACTGTGGGCGTGAGTCTCCGCACAGCGAGTAACTGTGTTCGGCTTGAATGTGTGGCGGCACTGGAGACGCAGGGGTCAGATCCTCCTCTGTGTCCATAGCATCTCCACGACCGGACAGGAACGGGTCGCTTAACAGCTGACCTAGCAAAGCCTCTTGGGACAGATCATCCAGCAGCTCGGTGAAGTGCTGCACAGGAAGAACAGGAATTTGAGAGTTAGGATTAAGAAAAAGGTGACTTCAGAGCTAAAATGAAGTGCTCAGTAAACCACAGCTAGTTAAAGAGACCTTAATTGCGGGTCATCAAAAATCAAGTCCAAACTATTACAATTAAAGGATTTAAAACGAATATTTAGTATCCAATATTTTTTTCTTCTCAAATAAATAAAAATAGATTTAAATGAATTATTTAAATAATGAAATTATTGTTTAAATGTAATTTAATTTTCTTAATTTAAACGTTTTTAAAATTGTATTATTATTATTTTAAATATGTACAAATAAAACTATTCTTTATTTATTGGGTACACATGTAATAAGTATTTTTTGTTCTCAAATAGCTAAAGCAGATTATTTAAATTAATTGTTGAATTCTAATTTCATCATTTATAAAATTGTATTTTATTTAATGATTGCCAATATTAAATTATTTAATTAATTATTGAATTAAAATTGAATTATATATTATTGAATTAATTACCTGTATTACACTTTTTAAATTAATTCTTAAATTATAATTGAATTATTATTGCATTTAATGAATTACAATATTAACTTATTTAAATTAATTATAATTATACTATTGAATCATTACAAATATTAAATTACTACAAATAATATTTGAATTAAAATTTTATGATTATAAATTAATTATTGAACTACAATTTATTTAAAATAACTATTGAATTATAAATGAATTATATACTATTTAATTAATTAATGCTGGTATTAAATTATATAAATGAATTATTAAATTAGAATTTAATTATTGTTTAATTATATATTATTTAATTAATTACCGGTATTAAATTATTGAATTATCAAATAATAACTGAATTTTTATTGAATTGAATTACAGTATTAAATTATTTAAATTAATTACTGAATTATATATTATTGAATTATTACCAGTAATTAATACATTTATAAATTAAGTTGATTAATAGTTTATTTTATATATATATATATATATATATATATATATATATATATATATATATATATATATATAAAAATAATTTTATTGAATTAATTATTACCACTATTAAATCATTTAAATTAATTATTGAATTATAATTGAATTATATATTTTTGAATTAATTAATTACCAGTATTAAGTTAACTACTGTTTAAATTAAATCTAATATATTTATTTTTTTAATATTTCAAACTAAAATCAATATTTCATGCCCATTATTTATAAAAAATATTTTCAATTGATTTATTTAAAAATATTTAAAACTTTTTAAATAAATAAAAAATAATTTAAAATTAAAAAACTAAAATAAAAGTATATATTATCAATGTAAATATTTTATATTTAAAACTAAAAATCTACTTATAGTTTGGGCAAGCACACGGGTAATAAGTGTGATAATGCACAGTCAGCTATTCTCTGAAAAATAAACCCAAACATTATGATTCAAGAGTCTCAACTATTTATGATAATGAAAAGGTGACTGTATGTTATTTACTCTCAATAATGCATTCCAATATATTAAATCATAATCTTTACTTTAAGTGCAATAACACAAATGTCTGCAACAGTGTTTTGCCTTTGGCTGCGAGGTTTAAGATCTAAAATCGGGCTGTGACTGTAGAGACAAAATGAATGCTTATTAAACCACAGCTTGTTAAACAGTCCTTAACTGCAGGCCATAAAAGATCAGCACATTTCTTTGAAGATCAGATCTCATAGCCTGGAGGAGCAGACTAAACACGACGGCTGCCCACAGGCTGCCCCTCTCCACCAATCACAGCGCATCACACTCTCTCTTATCCAATCAGACGGCTCGTTACTATCCCACTGAGAAGGTCTAATTCAGACAGACAGCTACCTCCCCTCTCCTTGGCATTCCTATGGGTGCGTTCCAGCCCCCCAGCCCATCTTAAGAAGGTCTCCTGCTCCTCAAACAGGTTTGGACAAGCAAAGACGCTTCCAGACATTCATTTCATCGCTTAAAGACTGAACGCAGCACTTGTGCTAACTCAGGTCATCGGGTTTCCTCAGCTTTTCTCCTCAGGTGGTGTTTCAAGGAATGTTCTGAATTCAACACGACTGAATGACTGATTATTATAAACAAGGATGCTCGATTATTACATTATTATTATGATTACTATAAACAAGGATGCTCATCCTGAAGGTTTTTTTTTTTTTAATAATGACTTACATTATTAAATGTACTTAGTGTACTTGCCCAAAACATAAAAAAAGGTAAATAAATTATTGATTTTAGTTAGTTAAATATAAAAACATGGGTAATTTATATATATATTTATTACATTAATAAAATAAAATGTATTTATTTTAAACAATAATTTAATCATTTATTTGAATAATTTAAATAATATATTAGTATTTTTGACTCGTTATCATAAACAAAGATGCTTGAATTATCCTGAAGGTGTTTATTTTTTTAATAATGACTAGATGCATTTTTTAATAATGACTAGATGCAAATATATATATATATATATATATATATATATATATATATATATATATTTTTTTTTTTTTTAACAATAATTTTAATAATAATTTTATAATTTGAATAATTTAAATAATTTATTATAATTTTTGACTCATTATCATAAACAAGGATGCTTGAATCATGCTGAAGGGATTTGTTTTTTTTTTAATAATGAATAGACGCATTTTTTAAATAAGAAAAAATATTTAAATGAATTAGAAATTCATTAAATTATGGTTTAATTTTTGTTTAAATTCTTGTTTAAATTAAATTTATATTTTATACTTTTATTGTAATTCTTTTATTATTATTATTATTATTATTATTATTAAATATCCACAACTAAAACCTAGTTCCATTCTTTATTTTTTAGGCAAGAACACATTTAATAAGTATTTTCTTAGCTCAAATAGCTAAAACAAATTATTTAAATTATATATTGAATTATAATTGATTTCTATATTATTAAATTAATTACACTATTAACTTAATTCTATATTATTTAACTAATTATTACTGGTATTAAATTATTTAAAATTAATTTAATTATAATTGAGTTATATATTAATAAATTAATCATTACCGATATTAAATTATTTGACATGACTGTGCATTATCACACTTATTACATGTATGCATTAAAAAAAGTAAATAAATTATTGATTTTAGTTTTAAAAAGTTAAATCTAAAATATAAAAATATATATAAAGATTTAGAGAGAGAGAGAGACACACACACATACACACAAACAATA